>VZTB01011685.1:625313-642182 GCA_013397245.1 Thryothorus ludovicianus | reverse complement strand
GACGGCTCGGGGGGAGCCCTGGAGATGTGGCGGGTCTGGCTCCTTGCCCCCCGCCAGCCCCTCGGCCTCAGCGTCCCTCAGCCCTCTGCTGTCCTGCTCGTCCACACAACGAGCCCTACCTGCCGTGCAGGAATGCAGCAGGGAACATATATACATATATAAACATCTACGTCCATCAATAAGCTTCTTAACTACGCTCACGTGGCAGCATTCCAGCTACCGAGCCGAATGCAGATCGCTTCAGTGCAAACATGTTTTTGTATGACTTACGGGACGATTTGAGGAAGGAATTATTAAATCCTTCCCTGGGAGGGTGGGCAGGCCCTGGCACAGGTGCCCAGAGGAGCTGTGGGTGCCCCTGGATCCCTGGCAGTGCCCAAGGCTGGACATTGGGGCTGGAGCAGCCTGGGATGAGGAAGGTGTCCCTGCCCATGGCAAGGGTGGCACTGGATGGGATTTAAGGTCCCTTCCAACCCATCTTGTGGTTCTGTGAACTCCACTGAGGTTTAATGGATAACCATTTCCTCAGAAACAACAAATTTCACTTCTGTCATTTCCCCTGCATATTCACCGTTTCCAAAACAATTTCTGTTGTTTTTTTTTTCCAAACTTGTTGCTCACTGCTCCATATTAATATATTAAAAAAGAAATTTCATCATTATTTTTAAAAAGTTCCCTTACCTCCAACTGCAATATGTTTTCCTTTAGCCAGCGTGTTGAACACAGTTATTAGTGTTAGTTAGTGTTAGTTAGAAAGTTTATCAGTCATTAATTTTGTGTCTTAAACAAATAGATGTTTGACTGTAGTACATTCTCTGGGGGCAAAACCCTTTCTATTTTTCTCAACTCATTCATTAACTCTCTTTCTCTCTGAAAGCCCAAAGCTGCAGTTTAGTCTTGCTCAGCCTCTCCATTCACCTTACAAAGAAAAGAAGGTGGAATCAAGGAAAAAATCCAGAACCTACTTCAGAGTTGCCCCTCCCATAAGAGGAGTAAACCCACAGATTTGAAAAAGCCAAATATAGCAATATAACCCAGCACGGAACACCTGTGCCAGAATATGCTGGAAATTTCTGGAAAGTTTTTTTTTCTTTTTATTTTGCATTTAATGGCTTATATGGCTTTAAACTAATCTCTTAATATTATTCATTGTGTATGATTATATTAAAGTCTTAGCACCTTAAATCAATAATAACAATAAACCAGCTAGCAGCCTGTTAACACCTTATTACAAGCTCCTTGTTCACAGAGCAGAAGAAGAGTGAAAATCGTAGAAAGTGACTAATGCTGGAAAGTGGCCACCTTGCCCCTGTGGTACTGCCAGACGTGCTGGAGCAGAGTGCAGCACAGAAAGGAGTCTGGCAGGAAACACCCAACCATGCAAGAACAAAAAATAGAGATTTAAACATCAGCACTTGTTTACTGCGCTGATAAATATGTGACAGAGAAAACTGGGAGTTAGGAATTCAGGTAGGAAAGGATCAAGCCTTATGTTCTTTATATTTATGTTTCCAACTGTCCCGTGGAGATTTTGATTACAACTTCCATTGTGCAGCTCCCATGCAATTCCACGGAGGGAGCTGTCATTTCTACTTTTTAACACGTAAAGGAAATACAGCAGCAGAGTTCTCACAGTGCTGCACCATCCCTGACCTAAATGTCCTGTGCTGAGGAACAAAGCATCACTATGTTGGTTAGATGAGATAAGACAAACTCCCCTTGCACATCCTTTTCCTACTGAGGGAAGGCACACTCAGGGAAGTCTCACATCATCACGAAACCCTTTTGTTGCTGTTTAATATAATTCTAGGACTGCACTGGAGCAGAGCTATTTCACTGTCAATGTCTCACTGTTTCTCAAGTGCTTAAGTATTTATCCCACCACAAAATGCTGTTGTTTGGTGCTGTGAGTTCCTGTTAGCTTCATTCACAAGATGCAATCAGTGCAATCCTATTTCGTGATGACAGTCATTATCCACTGGACCAGAAATCCTCCTTAGGACTTTTTATTTGACAAAAATGATTATTCAGGATCTTTAACTGCAAGGTTTGTCAGTCCCACACAACACCAAAATATTTCTCTGTAGTTTGCAGTTTTCCTATCAGCAAATGTAGAAGTGAAATATGTAAGTGTGAATAATTTTTATGAGAATTTCATGGACCTTGAGAAAATGTCTTGCCATGTTTTTCTCTTTAGCTATTTAATTGCAATGTCATATTAACAGAAAGCAGCATACCGAATTCTGCATGGATGAATAAGCACATTCAATAAAGAAGATTTAACAGAGTAAATCAAACACTGGATTAAACATTTTCTGCATAACAGACCACAAAATGGGCATTCATTTTACCAATAGATCCTCTACATTAGAAACAAATAGAAATGCACACCAACGTAATTAAACTGCACATCCTGTGCCCTGATTACTGAATTTCCCTATATTTTGTTAAACTAGGTCTCATCAATTAGGATTGCCAAAATGCATTCCAAAATGCATACTGAAAAATGGAATGTCATTTTTTAAAAACATTTGGATTAAATATTTCTCTGTTTTATGAAGTAATTCCTTCATGTATAATCCTGCATATTGCTGAAGATTTATACACATTTTATAGCAACAGCACTTCAGAAAGGCACACAAAGATAATTTTAAGATCCTGCTTCTAGCAGCTCTAAATATTTTTTCTGTGAGCAACTTTTCCAACTTTGATCTCAGCCAAAACATCTCTCATAAAAACACGATGTTTTACTTTATGACTTTTGTTTGGGATTTTCACATGTCCACAGAACTACCTTTGTTACTTTAAAGTTTGTGTACAAAACTAGATGTTTAACATCTAGCTCTATCAAAATGCTTTTAGAAGTGCAGTAATCTGAGCAAAATCTCATAAGCTCGGAAAGTGATTTTATTTTCCCAGGTAGGAACACTGAAGTCCCAAAGAAAATAAGGAAGGATCAGCATTAGAATTACAGAGTTTCCAGTTCTCTCAAGATCTAGTCTCCCATCATTTGATCAAATGCTTCTTCCTCCAAAAACAAACAGCAAATGCTTCATATTCACTAGGATGAATTTTAATTTTTTTGAGTTATGCAGTCTCTTTATCCTGCAGTGATTTCACGTGTGAAATCTCATCACTCATTCTGTTGTTCCCTCAATGGATACAGAATTTAATTCTCCCTGAGTACCAGTCTGGGTGAGGCTCAGCAGCAGGATGGGGCCCATTGACTGAACCTGCAGTGAGTAACCTGATTTATCCCAAGGCAATGGCTCATTAGTTCAGGCAGCAAGGCAGTGTTTGTGGTGCTGCAGGTGTGCAGGTTTTCCTCTGGAATTTTGCAGTTCCACAACTGGCACCACCCTGACTGGCCATTAACCCTGGCATCAGCCTCGCCACGGCCAGGCGTGTTTGGGAAAAAATTTAATTTGTTTCCAAATTTACTCTAAACTCTCAGACAACCTTTATTCCAACTTCCTCTTTTTTTTGCCATTATCTGAGTTTGTCTTCCTGTCCCAGCTTGCAGTGGTCAGCCCTAATCATGCCCATATAATTTGTGTGATATCAGTGGCATTAGACCCTAGACTGTAAATCCTCAGCAGACACTCAGTTCCCGTGGATGGGATGAATATTCCTGTGATACAGGCCTTGGTAGATCAGTGACCTGAATATATTTTAAATTCTCGGAATAATTAAACCCGCATTCTTTACCTAAGGAGCACTGAAACTCATTTTGAAGTTGCCCTTTTGATTGCTAAGATGTGTGTAAATCATGGGATCGCTTAGAGGGGCTGGAAAGAGAATTACATGTCACTTGACTTTTATAACCATGCAAGGCAAAGAGTTTGCTTTTTCAATCTTTAATTAATGACTATCTGCAAAAATTCTGTAGGTCTCTCATGGCAGTCAGAATTATCTTGTACAAAATGAGCACCAAGGAGAAAAAACCCCAGGATCATAGTTTTGACAAGGCTGCTCTGCCCAGTGTAACTGTCAGAATATGGAAAGAAAGTTCCACTACAGCTACATTAAGGATTCCCTGTAAGTTTTGTGGGTTTCCTGAAACTGCAGGTGTCCAGGAGGAAGGAGAAGGTCTCTGCAGCAGCCTCAAGATTCATGTTGGTTCAAAATCCAGGATGCTACACAGCAGAGTTTAATGCTTTCTGTCCTGGCAGTTCCATTATTTGTTTATTCCAGCATCTAAAGTCTTGGTCAATTATGACACTTCAGAAAGTGTCAGTAAGCACCACAAAACAGAAATGATTTGGATAGATCAGACTGCTGTATGAAGTTGAGTAATAAATGGAGATTCATTAGGATTATGATTTATTAAGATTTGAGGAGGATTAAGTAAAGATGGACTGGTGTGTCTAATGACATTCAGTTAGTGCCTTACTTCATTTGCAGTATCACTTAAAGCAGTTTTATTGCACAGTAAGGTTTTCAGACTTGTGTTCTCTGAGTTTAGGAGAACTGAACCTTTTCCAGCACATCTGGAGACTGTAGCTTATGTAAGAAATTAATCTTTTTTCTCTGGAAATATTCCTGTTCTTTTATATATTACATTTCTTTTATTCATCTCTTTTGACTTGTTGCCTGTTTATGAATACAGATTCTTCAGCCATTAGTGCATATTCCTACTTCATTACAGTCAGCACGAGTTTTACCATGTAAAGTTCAGCTTCAACATCTTGGTCTTTTTTGTTTGATTAACAAACCCTAATTACAGCTGAAGGTGAAATGTACATTGCCTTAAACAAGAGATAGGAGCAGTTATTTTATTTCACTTAACTTATATGTATGTATTTAAAAATGTGCCCATACAAATACTGAAAAAACCAGGAATTAGTCTGGGAGATGGATGATAACAGCAAATGAAACAAAATCAGCCAGCCACAGATTGGAAATTTTGCATTTCCCTATTTGAGGAGATTAACAAGTGCAAGATTATTGAGTATTTTTTAAACAGCAGCATTCTCCAGTCTTGAAAATCATAACTGGCACCTGGATGGAATAAAAAGAGAGGATAAACCAAGACTTTAAGTTCTGAAACTGATAAAGGTCCCTTAGGAAACTCCCCATAAATATTATCATATAATTAAAAGGGTTCAAAGTAGTCCATAAAGTAAAGGAATTGATGTGTCTCATATGCAGTATTTTTGCCTAGACTTCACCAGAGAAACCATAAACAAAAGACTATAAAGGCCTCAGCTGAAATGAGTTCTTGCCAGCTGGGATTCTTGTGAAGACACATGTGTCACCAAGGACTCCAACACCAAACTGTAGCCAAGGGACACCTGAAAGTTAGGAGTGAGTAACAGCCAGGGACTGAGCGCCAGGTAAATCAGGATATTGGTGATAACACTGCTAAAAATCAAATTAATACAACTACATGTGAAATCACAGAGGCAGGGGACTAAAACTGATAAAGCAAACACTGTTCCTACTTTGAGAAAATCTCTGTTGAGGCTGATTTGTCTCAGTTCCAACACTGGGTCTGTCAGGGCTGTGTAAGAGCAAAGATTTCGTTTGGGCTTTGCTGCTGCAGAGGTGGAAATTTAACATTATCTGAGGGTACACACAGCCAGGGAGGGGCTGCCAGACCCTCTTCCTCTGTTTCCTCTGACAGGGCAGGCATGAAAATATCTGCCTGCTGCAGCAGGGTGATTTGGGGACAAATTTAAGTTGTGAAAGGGCTGTGGCTAAAAAGAAAGTTATCAGCTTATAAACCAGGAGTATGTGTAATCACCTCTGTAATAAGTGAATTTATTAAACTCATATACAGCAAAGGCCTCCATATTGAACATTTCTCTCAGAATTACAGTTCAAACAAGTTTTGTGTTTAAAATACTCTCTTTAGGATTTTAAAGCCCGAGAGTAGCTGTAGTGGTGCCCTGAAATCTTTAAGGCATTTTAAATGAGATCCTGCTCACAGAAATGAGAATAGCTCTTGGTTTTCTTTCAGAGGCTGTAAACTGGAGCCAGACTGTATGTATGTGTGATACTTTTGAGAATTCAGGATGGACAGGATTTAACATCCATTTTTCATTAATCCAAACATAGTACACTCAATTTGAATGCTGTCTCTTCTTCTGCAGAAAATATGACATCCACATTGCACTTATAAAACTTTAATTAAACTATATGTCTAGGAAAAGAATGCTCCTACTGTAAACAATATGTGGGCCAGCTATATTGAAGTATTTAATGTTTTTATAAGATGTTTGAATTTTAATCTGGTTTTTTGGGGGCAATATCTGCAACCTGGATTCAACCCTATTGCCTTGATAACAGGGTTTTCTCCAGGCTGTGTGTTCTTAGAGTGATAATACATAAAATGAAGACAATAAAAGGTGAAATCTTGTAGTTTGTGATAAATCATAAAGCACAGTACTCATTAGAAGGTTGGTTAATCTTAGCATCATCTTTTCCAGGGTAAGAAGTTGGCTTAGCAGATCCCAGATCCAAGCAGTACTCCCAGCACAGCTCTTTGGTAAGGACACTTCTCCAGGAGCTCAGTAGTTATTCCCAGAACTCCAACCACCTCCCTCAGGCATTCTGCACCACAGAATCTCTGAGGGCAGCAAGGAGACTCGGAGCCATTATCCTCACCTCAGCTTTGTGCCTGAGATGGCTCAGGAGCAGGGAGCACAACTAATGGGAGCACCGTGTGCCCTCCCCTTCCTGCACCTCCTCAGCACCTGAGGAGCAGCAATTCCTCCTCTGTTTGATGGAGTAAATAAAGGAATGGAGCCTGGAGCTCCTCACACAGGGAATATTAATTCTATATAAAAACCCCTCGTTTTTGGCCCTTCCATTAAGCCAGAAGAGAGAGAATTTCCCCCCCCTCCACTTCAGAAGAATGCTCTGCTGTTGTCAATGTTGAGGCAGATTATTAGGAAGATTTGCAAGAATAACTACTTTAAATGGTCACATTCATTTTAAAGAAAGGAAATATAATTGATATTTGCATAGAAGAAAATGAATGAATTTAAATTTTAGTTGATTATAATTATTGTCATCATAATCATCATCATTATCTTTGTATGTCTAAATGACTGATTCAAAGAAGAATTTTTAACACATTTCACATGTCAGTGCAATTCTTTTCTGTTTTGTGCTTTGTTGTTTGGGGTTTTTCATTTGGTTTTTTCAGTCTGAACTTTTCATGGAAGCTATTGTAATTTTCTTAAAAGGTGGGAAAATGTTTCAAAAGAAGTCAGACCTAGAAGTACTACATACATCCTTTTTTTCCCAATAAAATATAATCAAATTGAACAGAAAAACAGGCACATAAATATTGTGGGATGACACTTTGAAATGCTCCTAAGAAAGAGATTTTAAATAGTGGAGAGCTACCTAAATCTGGCCTTTTGAGCCAGACAAGGGATGTTAAACAGGGGGAGTTGCACACAAATTAGTAGGTGAACTAATTGAAGTGGTAGTGCATCCAGATGAGGATATCATTCAAAAAGTTCATTAATGAACTGGGACTGTATGCAGACACTGAGCTCCTAAAGATTTCCAGAGTTCCTAATAATTGTTTGTATTTCAGCACTATGGATACTGATCCAGCTGGGATTTAATTCTGTATTCCCTGGTAATGTTGCTACAGTAAACTCTGTGTATTCAACTAGTTCATCTATATTGTGTGGGTTTATCAGTATTGGCAGTTATGAACAGTTCAGATCCACAACATTTGTTGCTGAAAGCAGTTTCCTTTTTCCTGAGTTTATATCACATCAAACCAGAGATGAGCAATCAAGACTACAAAGGCTGTATACTGTGCATAGCAAAATAAAAGTTTCATAATTCCCATTTCCCTGATGACTTTGAAATGACTATGAAAAGCATTTTGCAGCAGAGGGATCACAGAGCTGGTGTGATAGCTGCAATTCCTGATACCTGGCATCTGTGAAAAACAGTGATTGATCTTCCAGAACTTAACCTTTCGTGCTACTTCATTTAATTTTGTTCCTTTACTCTTCCATGAGGGCCAGTGAGCCAAGTGCTAAAATCCTGTTTCTGACCAGGGTTTACTGTGACTTGTGGAAACAATTGCTGCCTTGCAGATGGCAGCTTCCTGATATCCTCTTTGCATGACCAGGAATTCCCTAAATAGGAATTGGGAACATGGGTTCTATGGGAAGCCTCACTTGGCTTTGTTCAATTAAGTCATGGTGTCTTTCCTATTTTCTTGGAATGAAAATAAGCACGTTCATGCCTCTACACAGAAAGATACCTTAAAAAACACACTTGGAGCTGTGAAAACTCACAGATGAGCTGTCTCTGCCCCAGAGATGGGCTGAGGAGAGCCTATTGGAAGGATTTTCCTGAGTGGCTGCTCTTAGGCAGAGGAATTGTCAGATGGACTGATGACTGATGAGCTGCAGCACAGCCATGGAAAGCCTCTGGCCAAAAGACAGACTTTAAAATTTCCTCATCATGTCTAGGATTTGGAATTTTTAACATGCATTTTGTGTGGAAAAGGATTGCACTGAAAGATGCTGGATTCATATAAATTTCAATTAATGGAAAATATCAGCAAACTCAGGATTCCTGGCTAAGTTCATGCACTCAAGTGACCACAGTGTGTTCAATCAACATTCATTATTAAAATAGCCAAGAAAATTGGTGTCCGAAATCCTGTCACTCTAAGCAAAATAATTTTTTTTATTTTCAGTTTTCTTCGATTCTATTGATGATATAAAATAGAACACTATCTAAAAGAGAACATTCAGTTCAATATTTAAATTTAAACTATATAGTACATTTACATTTTAGGGAAAAAATATTTACATTGCAAAGTTTCTATTAAACCTTGCTTTATTCTGTATTCATAGACCTTGTGGGAAAAAAATAGGGAAGATCTTGTCATATTTAAAATCATAATGGAATCAAATTTTAAGACATCCCTTGAGAAAAAATTCTGAAGAAATACTTTCAGTTTACAGTGCCCCTCAATGCAAAATACTCTAAAATTCATAATACTAATGAAAGATATTATTGATGGTTTCCCAGGGTACAAACAGGTTTTAACATTATAAATATGTGCAAGGAGAGTTTTTAAAAAGTCAAACTACAGGATGGTTATGCATTAAATAATTATGATCACAGGTGTTCCAACCTGTACTTTCAATTCATGGCCTGATCATCCTTCTGCCTCCACAAGTCACTGGTAATTCCATCAGAAAGTCAATGAAGTTAAAGTATATACAACCAGGTTTATGTAAGATCACATATCTTTTCTGGGTTATCAATGTTTGTCACATCAACTTTGATGTGAAAGTGAGAAAGAGGAAATGAAGGTAGATAAAGTCAATAATGTCTCCTGAGGATGAAGAAGGACACTTCTTCTTTCACATGACTTTATGCAAAAGCATAAAGAGCATACTGACACACAGAGACTGGTCAAGCTAAAAACAAAACCTGCTCTTAAATATTTGATTCTGATCTCACTCCGAGCTGCTTTGACTGAGATTCAGACAGACTCAATTCTGCCCCATCAGCTCAGGCTTTACTGACAGGGGTGAAATGGCAGAGTGAGTTCCCAGTGAGACCTCTCCCTCCACTTCCCATTGAGAATATGGAGTATCCTGGAGCTAATTTCATGAAATACTTA
The DNA here is from genome assembly GCA_013397245.1 of Thryothorus ludovicianus. NCBI lineage: Eukaryota > Metazoa > Chordata > Aves > Passeriformes > Certhiidae > Thryothorus > Thryothorus ludovicianus. Next base: position 632,563 of record VZTB01011685.1, on the reverse strand, counting down.
CTTTTATTAAAAAAAAAAAAAAAAGTTCATTGTATTTTCTTCAGCCTCCATCAGAGCTGTGAAAAGGGTGAGCCAAGAGTTGGCAGAGTGGCAGGAAGGCCTCAGGACTGGGCTCACTCCTCAGGGAGTTGAAAAATAGATGAGAATTCTGAAGGAGAAGCTTTTGCAAGGGCTGTGTGAACTCAGGAGTCAGCAGTTGTGCAGATCACTGGCCTGAACTTCCCTACACCTGCATTCTGTTTTCTCCAGACTGCCTTCCTAATTCCCTGTACATCCCAGACCTCTTATTTAGGTGGGATTTTTATTTTTCTAAGGGAGTGGCGAGGCAGAATATCCTGGACTTCATCAGCTGCCAACAGTATCCCAAATGAAAGTACTTACCTGTTTTTAAATTTGCATTCCACGTAAAATTCAAACCTTCCCAGGCACACGGTTCAGGGATCAAAAGGTCAAAATGGCATTTACTACCTCAACCAGTTTAGACCAGTTCCATTGATTTTTACCCAGAACTCCAGACTGATTTCGGTAGGAACTGGCAGCACAGATTGATACTACCTCATGGATTTCAGAAGAGATGTAGGGGTTGAAAAGACAGTATCATAAAATTGATGTTCAATGCAAAATACCCATTGATCCCCATTTATGTCAATAAGATTTCTATAATTTGAAGATAGTAAGACACTGAAATGTTGAGTAGTATCCAAGGTAAAAATACCACTCAAAAAATTCACTTCCATGGAAACAGTAGCAGGCCCACATTATGAATACTAAAATATTATCTATGTAATGAAGTATTTAAATCTTTATTATTTCATTACTGGCTTAGTTAGTAAAAAAATCAAAGTATCTATAGAATTTTAAAATATGGTAATTTCTTAATATTTACTCTCATGCTTATAAAAGCTCTGGCCTCCTGAATGATGTAAATCAATTATCCCTGTGCGTGAGCTGCTGTAACAAGATCAATGAGACCTGAACACAAGGAGGCATCTTAGGATAACAGCTGCAGATGCACACATTCCATGTAAAACCCTAAAACCCAGCCAAAGCAGCACACACTGCTCACCCTGATGGTCCTCCCTCCCCCACAGAAAATCCCTGCCACCACCCTGCCCACCTGGAAATGCACGAAGGGAAAAGCAAAGCAGGGCAGGATATCAGTGCAGGCAAAGTACAACAAATGGTCACTCTGAGAGGTAAAAGGAATGCTTTGCATTCAGCTTGGGAATTTATTTTAGATGGGACTTAATGGCCAGACTCTGCTTACAACCAAGAGCTGTACAGTTAATGGCTCTGTGGAAAACTGCAAGGACGGACCTTTACTGCCTAAAATACATATTGGCTTTAAAGATGAGCTCAAGATGATTACTTTCACAATGTTAATAATTCTGCCAATTGGATTTCCACAAAGTAGATTCAATAAAATACTGCAAATATTTAGTCAATAAATCAATTACACTTCCACTGAGTCTGGATAGCTATAAATTGTTTTCTCATTGACAAAATTCTGTTTATGAAATCATATTTTCAAGGAAATGTCTCCTAAAGTTTTTATTGGAAAATTCTTTCCAGTTAAAACAGAAATAAGAATTAATGGAAAGACCACATGAACCTTATGTGTGTAAATAAAAAAAAAAACAACCCAGAAACTTTTTTTTCCTACTTGAAGTACAATGTGATGTCCATGTTTAAAAATACCAAAAAATAATGTAAAGAAAATTAAATACCTTCTTATCCCACTAGATGGTGGTGCCTTCAGATTAGGGCTGAGATGCTCAGACAGACAATGCAGGAAAACTTTTGCTTTATTTAACCGACCTGCAAATGTGGAGAGATGAGGATAATCTTGTTCCTCTGGGAATAGTATCAAGAATTTGGGTCTGAGGACTTAGTGAACGTATTCAAGACCACAGCACTTTGCTATGTTTTAACTCCAGTACACAGCTAATAGTATTAAATTTTCTTCCTGAAGAAGAAAAGGTGCAAAAAATATTGAACCTTAATGATGACTGTATCTCATGCAAAACAGCCTTGTACCACCGAGGTCCTGGTTCTTTTGCTGCCCTCTCTCCTCAATCAAAATCCAGATTAATGGGGGATCATTTGCAATGACTGCATCTTGTATCCATGGATTTCATTGGAACAAGCTCAAAAGTACCACTCACATTTTTGTATGACAAATGTGCTGCTGGCTTTCAGAAAAGGTATTTACACATCTGTAAGACAGAAAGTGATAGTGCCAAATGTGGCACGTCACATCTCTCCAGTGATAACACAAGTGACATTTTGATGCATAGGAAAAGTGGATGGGGCCTTGTTTGAGAGATTTTGTTTGTGCTTTAGTTATCTCAGGCTCTGCAGTAAATGCTCACATCCTTCAGGCCTCACATAGAGCTTGAGCTGGGAGCTGAGGATCTGTGAGGTGCAGAACTTCTCCCAAGGGCTGTGTCTGCCCAGGGCTGGCCCAAGAGGAGGCCCCAGGAGCACGGAGGGATCCTGGAGGTGCTGGAGCTGGGCTGGAGCGAGGCTGGAGCTCACAGAGCATGGAATGTGCAGCTCTGCCAGTGAGCAGTCCTGCCCACACAGGCTCTCCCAAACCAGCCACCGTTCCCTGGGCCCTTGGGGACAAACTGCTGGGTGCAGTTGGTACAGAGACCACCCACCCAAATCTGTGCAAAGGAATCAGTGGTCAGGCAGAAGCAATGCATGAGACTTGCACTGGAAGGAGTAAAATAAGTCTGAACTGTTTTCATTTTTGCTTAAATATCATGATGCCTATTGTTAGTATGAAAAACTTCAGATTAAAATTATAAACTGCTTTGTGGATGAAGAACTCTAGTCAGGTAAGCTCTAACATTAGGTTTTGCAATTTTCTTTTTAAAGATGGTGTAAGACACAGAAAAGTTAAAGGATGACTGTGTTGTGTGTCTTGGAAAAGACAGCTTTAATCAAGAACCCCAGACTTCTATTGTTGTCTGTAACTGTTGTTGCTCAGTGGGTTTTACTCATATCGCCCCATTTATAACACCTTTAGAAACCAGCTCTCCTCCAGGCACAGTTTGCTTCATGCTTATTTGCTGTATATTCCCTTCCATTTATTCTGTTCCTCCTACTCCTTCACTTTTTGATTCCCATGTTTGCAACATCTCCTCGATTTCCCTTTCCTGCTGCAGGTAACATAATGAACAGCAGCACAAAGCCAAGCTATGTCACATTAGTGTGGCTTCCAAGAGAGATTACAGACCCAATAGTCCAGGTACTTCCACTTAAGAACATCACAGCCAAAAAAGGCTTAATCTGAGACTTTTTAATGAGCACTTAGCAGGGAATTCATTTGTATATACAAAGGACTGAGGCAGAAAAATGGACAGAAATGGATGTGGATGCCTGGTTCTTCTGTAGAGCTTTAATTGTTTTGCATCTTCCCATCTGTATTAGGGAGAAGGGATCTGCTCTTGCTTGCTCTAGAAAGGTAGGCAGGATTTTCTGAAATCCTAAAGAGGCAAAATTCACTCCAATCATTGTAGCTTGCTGCCATAAAGGGTTGAAATGCAGCATTTGCCAAGAGTGCAAGTTCCTTTATTTGATCCCTTTGACTGTACCAGTATAACTGCCAATCACAGGAAATACCTCTAATAACTCTTCCTTTTACTTAATAAGGAATACCACATCTTTAAAACATTAGAAACAGATGTCACTGCATTACTTCACTGCTGATGTATGTAATAGAAATGACACACTAATTAATTTAATGCAGTATAAATGTACTGATTATTTATCATGGCTGACAATAAAATTATGAAAACATTCAATTACAATCAGTGGTAATTCATTATTTATTGATTCTGCGTTATGCACACATTAATACAATACATTTAATCACCTAAGAGAAGGGATCATTTTTCTATTGATACTTAGACATTTAGATTCATCAGTTTTATGTAAAATCCTTGATGTTTAGGTGGGAAGTTTTAATCCACAATTCCAAAAAAAAACTCAACTGAAATGTCAGAACTAAATTGAATACAAGTGTCAAGTACGAGTGCGTCTAGAAAAATGTGGGCACAAAGAATGACACACTAATTTCAGTCTCTTCTTTTTCTCACGTCAGTGGCCTACATTTGTTAATATAATTGTGGGTAGTCTTTCTCAAGGAATCCAAGGCATTAAACACTAACCCAGCAGAAAGCCAATACTGTTTTATTCTTTCTTTTCAAGCCGTTACTCAGAAGTTGCTCCATCAGGGCTTTGCATGCTCAGGGTATAAGCTCAGAGCTCACTAGGGCAGGTTACCAGCTTTCAGCTGGGCCCTGAGGAATTTCCTTGTTAAGGACGAGGAGGAGGGTTTGTCACTCAGACTCCAGTTGGGCTGGAATTCAGAAAAAAAAGGTGTTTCATTTCGTTAATGTTAGGGTGCATTGCAAAAGCATCTTCCAGTTATCTCTCAACTTTCATTTTGGACCCACAGTTACCTCTGACCCTTGTAAGTCTATGTTGACATTTATTCCCTCGCACGTATTTTAGAGACAATCCAAGTTCTTTACTAAAAAGTAGCATTTTTTTCCCTATGATCTACTCACACTTGACATAGCTCTGTGAAGTCCATTGGAAAAAAAATTATATTGAAAAAAATCACCTTGTTCATATCTGTGGAATCCCTATTTTTATTGTCCCGCCTCATGTTTGGCTACAGGAAACTGAGACGAAGCACAAACAGCATTATTGAGCTTTCCAGTCTTCTCTACACAAAATCAGTATTTTTAGTTCATACCCTACCATTTCACTTGGCTGTAACTGGTTTTCCTCAGTGTCTCCCCCTTGTCAGGTGTGTCTCCCATCATTTTCTGCCTGGATCCCATGTTCCTGCCAGCTGGCAAGAAGAGATTTCCAGAATGCTCTTGACTGGGGCTTTCCTCTCTCCCCCTTCATCAGGGAAGACTCTTCCCCATTTCACTCCAGTGGGGCATATGCAAGGATGATAAAAACAAAAACAAACAAATGCAACCTTTGCTTGACATCTTGCATACAAACCCAGCCAATTTCTGGATAGGATTAATACACAACACACCCATATTTCTATGGCTGCCAGTGTAAGAAAACAGAGTGTTTTGCACACCAGTCAAAAAGGAAGAAAAATAATGAAACCTTACTTTAAAAGTAATATTCTGAAATACTTATTTCAGCTATAGGGAGGCTTAGTAGTTTGTACACATTCAGATTACATATTGCTGGACTCCATTCAAATAAACCATCTGGATACTTTATAACTGACAAGATATTACTGGATGATTGTTAGGCTTTAGTAACTTTGCCTTGTCTTTAACAAAATTATGGAGAAATAATAATATTCATGGATAGAGTTGATTTGTATATGCTTAGTTGAACTGGACAGCTGCCTGGCATTAATTCTCAAACCTTGAGCATTTTCTAAGTTTCAGAGCAGCTCTTGTCTCCATGGACAGTCACCTCTCAAGGGTACTGCTTTTACTACAGCCTTTATGATTTTATATTGCTTCATGCCACTCCAACTCGCTGGGTGCCGATGTGCAAGGCTTCCTCTGGCCTTGCGAAAATTCAGACTTATTTAGAAATATGTTTAGCTTAGGGAAGGCATTAAAGTCAAAGAGGAAAAGGAATTCTCACGGTGGGTTTTGATTGTCACATTAATCTCAAAGGAGAATAAAAAGGGCAGTGTTTGAATCTGATTTATTAAATCTCTTAATAGCAATCATGTTCAGAAAATTAACGCCCCAAAGTTTCTATCTGGAGTCAATTGTTTGCTATTTCTATAATTTCCAGTATACAAATACCTCAGATGAGTTCAGGGCTTGATTGCACCGAACACTTTGGCAAAGTAGCCACTGCCCCACAGAGCTTGCAGTCTAAGGTTTGAGCCTAAAAAGATGCATGAACTAGTTCAGAAAAGATGAGAATTCTTATTGAAAGGTATTAATTTAAACTAAGTTATTTGAAAATTCTGCCTTGGCTTTGGGTGGTGAGGTCAGAGACCTAAAACTAGTGGCCAGGCTTCTTAGAACACATAAAATCAATGGGGAGAAGGGGAGGTTCCTCCAGAGTGTAATTTAAGAACAGTTATGTTCACAGATATAGCAATTTAGTTAGCATACAGTCATCTTCTCTCATCTAAAATGGGATTACTCATAATGCAAAAAACATGAAACTTTGCAGAGAAGGTGCCTAAATAAGCAAGCCTAACAAAAGGAAAGAGAAGATGGCACACGGAGGCAGTGGAAATAGCTGAAATGCTCTGTTGGCATTGCTCGCTTGGCACCAACTTGAAAAGTTTTGTTTATTCTTTTCTGCTTGCTTTGTTTATTGAATGCGTTAGTAGAAAGCTAAAATAAAAAAAAAGAGTGAAAAAGTTAAAGGACTAGGGAAGAAGGAAAGATAAAGAATGAAAGCTAGTGGCAACAAACAGGAAAGAAGGATGTTGAAACACAGGAAAAACGGGAAGAGGGTGGGAAAAGAGGTGTGATGTAACACTGGGAGAGGGTGAGAAGCAAATAACCAATGTAGTGAGCGTGCCCTGGGTCTGCTGGACGTCTGAGCATCCTTGGGCTCTCGTTCGGGGCGAAGGGACCCAGGAGGCTTGGCCAGTTCTTGTGCCGCCCGTCCCGGGTCGGGAGGAGGCGCGGGGTGTGCCCGGGGTGCCGAGGTGGCACACGGTGCTTTTGGGGGCTGCGGGAGCCCAGGGCCGAGCCCCTGGCAGCTGAACCGCGGGCGCTGCCGCTGCGGGGCTGGCAGAGCTCAGAGCAGTGCCGGACCTGCCGGGACGGGCTTTGCACATCTCTCACAGCCCCCTCCGTCCTGCCTGTGCCCCTCTCCCGAGGCTCTCGCCTTGCTTTTTGCCTGGCTCAGTGGCCGTGGAGCGCTGTGCCGGGCCGGTGCCGCCGCGCTCGGAGCGCTCCCGCTGCGCCTTGTCCCCCTGTGCCAAACGGAGCCTCGCACCGCCAGCCCCGCTCCCCACCCCCTGCAGCTCCGGCGGGCACAGGTGTTTTAACACTTACAAACGTGCCGGGGCACAGCGACCGCTCCAGCAACCCGGGGAGGGGATGGGGACAGGGCCGGCCCCAGCGCTGCCTCCCCTCTGAGAGCGGCCCGGGACCCCTTCGCGGTGCGGGAACTGAGACCCCATCACAGCCTGGGGAGCTGCGGGACCCCCTCTCCCGGTGCGGGCACCGAGACCCCATCACAGCCTGGGAAGCGCCGCGGGCACCGAGACCCCATCA
>VZTB01011685.1:594832-624774 GCA_013397245.1 Thryothorus ludovicianus | reverse complement strand
GCGTCTCACCAACAGCCTCGTCAACACTTTCCTCTCGGCCGGCGGCGGCGGCGGGGCCGGCGCGGGCGGCGGCGGCAACGAGTGTAAGATGGTCGACCTGCACGGGGTGAAGGTGGCCTCGTTCCTCGTGGAGGGGCAGGAGCTGATCTGCCTGCCGCAGGTCTTTGATCTCTTCCTCAAGCACCTGGTGGGAGGGCTGCACACGGTCTACACCAAGCTGAAGCGGCTGGATATATCGCCCGTGGTGTGCACGGTGGAGCAGGTCCGCATCCTGCGCGGGCTGGGGGCCATCCAGCCCGGCGTGAACCGCTGCAAGCTCATCACCAGGAAGGACTTCGAAACTTTGTACAACGACTGCACCAACGCGAGGTGAGCGGGGCCGGGGGTCCCGGGGGAGGGCGGCACCGAGGGGCTGAGCGGGGCTGGGGTGCGGCGGAGCCAGCGCGGAAAACTTTCCCTGCTTCCCTGAGCCCCGCATGGCCGGGACCGCCGGGCAGCGCAGCGGCTCCGCGCGCCCATCTCCAAACTTTTCTCCGAACAGGGAAAGCCGATGGTTCGCGAAAACACTCCTTAAAAAAACAAGCCATCCCAGATTCCCCAAAAGTTTTTTTTTTTGCGTCCTTTTTGTCCCGCTGGAAGCCGCGGCTGTGCCAGCCGGGTGCCCGGGCAGGGGCTGCGGGTCCCGGTGCCCCCTGCCCTGCCCGGCTTCGGTCACCGAGCCCCCGCATCCCCGCTGGGTCCTGCATGCTCGGGGTTATAATCCTGGTTTGTGACCTCATGGCTGCCGCCTTTAGAAATGATAATGATCTAAATAAACACGGATCGCTCCGGGGGCTCGGCAGGAGCGCTGGTGCCGTGGGGCAGGGAGTAGGGCAGGGGCTTTGGAGATGCCATTCCCTGCCTCGGCAGTGGCTGAGGGACGTCCCCAGGAACATTTCCATGTCAGCGTGCTGCTGCTGCTTTCTGTGGCAGCAAACTTTCTTTTCAGACGCTTCGGCGGGCTTTGGGTGGGATGTCGGAGCTGCAGCGTGCCAGCGTTCGGGAGCCGTGGCCTTTGTGTCACTGCCCAGCACCGAACGGGGGTTTTATTTTTAATAACTTCATTTCGTGCCGCTGCGGGGCCTGATCCTGCGCTCGCTGCTGAGGCAGGAGCACACCGGGCGTCATTTTTGAACGCGATGTTTGCTTTGTTTCAAATCACTTTATATTTCAGGTGGTAGTTTAGAGATGCACTTAATTGTGAGATCTGTTCATACGAGCCAGAGCCATGTGCTTCTTTTTCTCGCTCTCGCTCTGTTTCTGTAACCCCTTCTCCCGCTGCCTGTTTCAGTGTCAGGCACCTCGATGACATCACACCCACTGCTTTATTAAAGTGATGGGTTTGGAGGCAAGGTCTCAGACTTACATTAATTTTATTCAAATACATTAGATTACTGAGGGGCACATTTAACACGTAAATACTTCTGTGAAATGTTCCTGAGACTCGACTAGCATGGAAGTTGATGGCTCAAGAAATACATCTCAGTTTCTGTGACCGAGCCGAAGTTTTTTGTTAGGGAAGTACAGGACCTGCTTTGATGGTGCAGCCTGTAGCTGCAGTCTCATGGTTTCTGCTCTCTTACAACCAGCGAGTTAAAAATCTCGAAATGCTCGAGTGTTAAATGTTTAAAACTTGTATTTCCCAACTCTTTTTTTTTTTTTTTTTTCCTGCTCCTCTTTGACAAAGACCTATGGGCGTGATAGGAGGAGGGAGTGGGGAGCAGTGGGAAGGGCGCCCTGGGGAGCTGCAGGTGAGGATCCAGGATCCAGGTGATGCTCCAGGTGATGCTCCAGGAGCAGCGAGTGTCCCGGAGCCCTGGGGACAGGCTGGGGACGAGGCAGGGCAGTGTCAGGGCTCTCAGCTCAGACCCACACGTGTTGAATGTGCTTCCACTCTCCCACCCCGCTGTGCAAACCCGTGTTTTCACCTGCTCAGCAGTGGCAAATCCCTTCTCCTTTCACTTCTCTGTGCCTCGGGAAGGTGCCGCTGCTTGGAAGAACCTGCTCACATCAGGTGTTTTGCATTCACGGTTTCAGGTGTTACCGGCACACCTGAAACTTTGCTCAAGGATTGTAACTTAATGTTAATTGTATTCTGTCGTGCTAATTAAATGCTTAATACCTCATTTTATTTACAGATTATTATTTCCCTCGAACAGTCCCTACTCACTGGAGAGAATGCTGGGTAAAAATAGTTAAATACATGAGTAATCTTAATTATTTTTGTTTGCTGTGAAGTGACCAGGGAAGCACTGCAGTGCACGTTATCAAACAAATCAAATGCAGTAGAACTGTTAAAAGACGTGCTCACTGTTTTTAGTTCTGTACCTGGATAGCAAAGGCTTGAAAATCTGTGATCTTTTAGAAATACTGCTCTTAACTTGTAATACCGTGCATTGCTTTTCTAGTTAATATTTTTTTAATTGATAGCTGTTTCTATATTTATTTGAAATGCTGCACTAAACTGCCGGAAAATCAGTAAGGAATGCTGAGTATCATTATTTTCACTGGTAATTGACTTGTAAAAGTCGGCATCTCTTATGTTAGTGTGCACTTTTAGTTGTTTTTTTTTAATTGGAATGCAAACCATCAATTACATATAACTGAAAAAAAAAGATAAATGCTATTTCTCCTTCTTGCTGTGCTGCATTTTTCGAGTTGAGTTTGTGTACAGACAAATGCACCCGTGGGTGAAAGTTTTTGTTGTGTGGCAGGAGTTTCTCTGTCCAGCAGCTCTGACCCGTGTGTGTCTGCAGCGTGTGCACTTGCCCTGTGTAAATTTTCATTCACATGTTTACAGAACGTTCCTGAAGTGTTTGTTGTTAGCCAGCAGCACGCCCTGTAATTTGCAGGCGAGGTTTGTGAAATGAAACTGATCCCTCGTTTCATCGCAGGTCCCACCTTCAAGTGAGTACAAGGTACTGACAAAATCTAGCTCCTGATGGGCAATACCTTAGAAGATTGCTTAAATTATGGGGCACTGGTTAAATTTAGCAGTAAAGCATAATATTTACTTAATTAAAAAACAAACTGTAATGAGGAGATGCTTTTAAAAGGAAATTTAAAACTGTAGTAACGAATATGTTTATGGTAGTACATATGTCAGTCCTGAAAAATGGGATTATAGGAGTATGATCACAGCCTCTCCCACATGGTTCTGTATTTGATGGATGCCACTGGCCACTGAAAAAGCATAGTGTTGGTCTGGATTATTCAGGGAATAGTCAGAGTACTTTCCAGAAAAGAGCATTTCAGTACGTGGCATATTTTTTATGATTTAAAGTACCCAGTTAAGCTAATATTTTGTATTACTTCAGCTATTCACAAACAATAAAAGGCTTTAGAAATGAATTTAAGCAGTAAATGCAGACATTTAATTTTATGAGATAATGAGGGTCTAGTCATGTTGACTATTAAAAGCTACCCTATAGTCAGCAGTACTCTGTCTTTTATTAGGAGACTGATGTCAAGATGATAATTAAAGCAATCCAGCCATGTAGCACTGCACACAGCTTCCTGTGTATTGATAGGAAATGTGCACGTCTGATTGCCCATGAACTTCTTTCTCAAAGTGGGTATTTAGCTTGCATTCAGACTTGGCCAAATTTATGAATTTTGAAGGTGTTAGCATTTTTAAATAAAGATTGGTTTTTCAGCTTCCTTCTGTTCCTTGGAGAGGAGGCTCAGTTCAAACACTCTGGAGAGAGATCACTGGCAAAGTGAATTGTGCTTGAGAAAGGAATTCTCCCACTTTCTGAGCGGTGCAGTTCTGCTTTTGGAAAAATCCCTCTTTCTTTTTGGATATCTTGAAAGTCTGTGCCTGTTCAGAACTCCTAAAATACTTGAATATTTTCATCAGATGCATATCTAATCTGGAGAACCCTTGATTAAAATTCCCTTCTTTCTTCATAGCACTAGAGCTCCCCATTTGAAGTATAACATGCTTTTCCTCCAAAATGGAGTATTTGTATGATTCCTGCATGTGTATATGCATAATACATATGTAATTTTCTACTGAGACTTCTACAACTGAAAAATACTGTGTTTTTGTAGCCAAGACAAAAAAGCTAAACAATTAGGTATTAATGATATTCTTGTTGCATATTCAAAAGGTCTTTGCAAGCATTTCTTCTCCTTTTTTTCTTTTCACCATTTCAACCTGCAGAACTCTTCACTGTCACTTCAAATCACACAATTCTACGAAGATAAAACAACATTTAAACTCATTTGCTTTGGGAGGAAAATTGAGCATTTGCACCCAATAAGCCTGATTGTGGAACTGCATGCAAATTGTGTTTTGATTTATCTCTTTTGCACTTTTTTCCATTTGAATTGATCTTGCATTAATTTTGCCAAGCGGCTCTGTGAGGCTGCAGATGTTGCCCTGTGTTTAATAAATCAATGAGACAGATCTGAATGAATCACTTCAGATGGATTCTCTGCTCGGTTTGATGTCTAGATGTTATTCTTAGCTTGTTATCATGACAGATGCATTAATGTTCCCATACACTGCCAGCAATGTCAAAGAGATTGAAGCTTTTAAAGTGGCGGTATCCCCTTTTCCCCCTTCTGTTGGAATAACTAAATTGCCTTTAGGAATAGGTCAAAATATAAATTTAATCTTGGCATTATTGCGGGGGGAAGATGCTAAACTTCTGATCGTATTATAACACAGGCAGATGCAGATTCTTACAGAATGATTAATTATTCCCAAATAGTGGAGATCAATATTAAAATCTAAACATAGTGTAGCTTCTTAATAGAGTAACCACTTTCTCAGCATTAATATTTCATTGTAATAGGAATGATACGAATAAATAATATAAGACTAGAACATGTTAAAAGTATTGCTATAAATAGAATATCATTGTGTCCAAATTGATTTCAGGCTGAAGTAAGGCTTGTCTCTTTTATTTTTTTTTTCTCTTACCTCATTAAGAATTTTCTTCTAAAGTTACGTATTGTCTGGATTCAACGTCTGTTAGATTTAAAATACTTGTTTATTATGTTTCTGCTACTACTCCCCATGTAGGGCCAGATATGCTGGAGAAGTTGTTGGTCACTGTTAATTTCGTGTCAGTTTAGTCTGGTATCCTTTATTATGGACAGAACCTGTGGAACACGACCCATAAAAGGCTGGAACGTATCTTTGTGGAAAGGTTTTAAATTCTGAAAAAAAGATAGCACAAAGTGTAAAGTGCTCTGCCATGAATAATGAAGATCTATTTCCCACGTAGGCTATGCACAGCTTTTATTCTTTAGTGTTTGCTAAACCACTCGTGGTCATCTTTGTTTTAATTTAGAAGATAAAACCGTATTTTGTGCAATCATATTGTTAAACCTGATTTCTCTCTGTGACGCTTTTATTTCCACTTAAAAAAATTATCAGGAATGTTCCTTTTCCTAATCTTTCCTCCACACGGAAGAACTTTGACTTTTTGGCTTTAAAGCTTCTGAGAATAAATTGGAGAAACTGGCTGTAACGGATCTAGATTTATGTTGGCATTCTTGGTATTCTTGCTCCAGTAGTTCCAATTTGATAAAGGAAACAATATATGTAATAGAAATTCACAGTTTATTCAAATGAGTTTAAGCTTTAGCATTGTTTTATTTGCCTTTCTCTCACCAATATATCAACGTGTGGCAATAGCATTATTCTCAGAAAGGCTCCAGAAGGGACCAGCTCTGTCGATGGGGAATTATTCTCACGCTGGGGCTGTGGCTGCAGCGCAGCCTCTGCTTGTGCCCTGCTTTGAAAGGCAGGGAAAATCAACTTTGGGAGGAGTGGGGAGCACAGCAAAACCCACTGAATCAAAGAATCATCTTTTATTGTGTGGCAGTGGCCTTAAGAGTGGGAAAGTAATCTTTACCTATCTTAGTAATTTTGCAGTAAATATTTCAAATGAGCCTCGTGAGATGTTTTAAAGAATTGGCTTGTTTATTTCTCTGCTTTCAGGCTGGAATTGGTGTTTTGTGAGGGCTTTTTGTCAGCGTTAGTATTAAAAAGGTGTCAAAATCTGGGTTGTAAAGTCTCTGTTTTGACTTTGCTGAGGTGAATCTCCCTTTCATGCCAGGGGCTGTTTGCCAGAGCAAGGGCAAAGAACTTAAAAATGTTTCTAGGATCTGTGCCCTTCTTATCAAAGGTGGGACTTATTTACTGAACCCTGCTTTTGAAAGAATGATGTGTTTTTGGGTCTGATCCTATACTTGCTGAATGTAGGATCTTGACTCTCTTTGTGCCTTTCCAGAGGTGGTAATAACAAATTTTCTGAAGTTACAAACAAAATTAATCCGAATCTGTACTTTAAAATGCATGGAAAGTTCCCAGCTGGTTGCTTTTATAAGTTTCTTCGTGTGATTAGCAGTGTAATAAAACCTGAAGGTGTATGGAAATACATGATTTTAATGATAATTTACATGTGCAGTACTAATATCACCCCCAAACATAATGAGGCTCTTTCAGAGTCCCTGCTGTCTGGGATGTGTTCCTTTGGTGTAAGCCAAGGTTTTTATATGTCCCGACTAAACCTGCATTCCCCAGCACAAATATGTTAGTTAGCAACGATTCTTAGTGATTTAGATTTATCCTGCTTGATATTAGAACTGTCCCTCGGGGCTACAGGCTTTTGATCTCTGTTCCCTCTTGGTAAAACAGAGTGATCCAAAGTGACTCAGTAATAGGGTTTCCCCTCTCCCTGCATTCTCCAACCTGTAAGAAACACCCACACCTATTAACCAGTGTTCTTTGATACCTGCCCCAGAAGGTTCCAATATCCGAATCCTGTAAAGCAGAAATTTCTCTGCTCGCCTTTAATTTTTGGTAGCAGCAGCCGTGTTGTTGTTTCTGTGTGTGTGTAAAGTTTATTGTCACTAGCAGGCGTGGGGAGATTATATTCCCTTGTCAGTACATCCTGACCTGCTGAGCCCGTTTTGCTCATTAAAACAGATTATGTCAGAGCCTTTCGTGGCTCACTCACAAACACCACTTCTCCAGAAAGTAAGAACCAAACGCAATTAATGTGCTCCCTTTATTACTGTGCAGTGGTTTAAAGTGTGACGTTCAGCAGTGGATATTGTTCCTACGATAAGGTATAAAATGTTCGATTGCAATTGTGCCTGATGTTATCAAGTTTCTGGAAATTGATATCTGGTAGTGGCATTTAACCTACATCCACTCTGTCTGCTATCTGTGGGATGGGTTAAAAAGAAAAAGTACTATTGATCTGTAGCTGGATTAAAGTTTGAAATCGGCAACAGCATGAGCACAAAAGGCTTTTTTATGATTTCTCAGCTTGCCATTGATCTACCAGTTTTATTGCATTCATTATTTATTAAAAGAATTTGCAAGCTAAACATAACGTTAAGCTAGTTTGCACACAGGGACTGCACTTAGGAAATTGAATGGAAATTGCATTAGAGATGAACATCTGTGCTATTTTTCCACTCGTGTGTTTATGGGTTTGTATAAAAGGTGTATTGGATTAACAGTTATAACCATTATAGCTTGCAGCAATATGTTAGAACCCCAAGCATTTAGTAGTTATTTAAGAAAGAGACTCTTTTTTCTTACACTAAAAAGTATGGTAATGCCATGACAAACAGAGCTTTTATTGGATTATTCTTTATTAATGGGCTTTTTGCAAGTAATGTGTAAAACTTGAGGTATCTTGCTATATTATGCGTGTGCACTATTATCTATGCTACATAAAGCTCCATTAATATTGGCATTAATTGAAGGTTTCCAGTGACAGTATTAGTTAAGGATTTGGCAGATAGTCACTGAAGTATTGAAATGTATTTTGTAGGAATGTAAGTATTGAAAAGATCCTTTATATATATTCCTTCAGATTTTTCCCAGCACCTAGTTTACTCTCCTCTTTGAGCTGGGTGCCTTCTCTGATGTGTGGTATCAGTGGATCAGGTGAAGTCTTAAATATTTTGAAATATTTTTCCATTTCTTTTAAGAGTTCAGTTTCCCTTGACTCTGGCTGTAGTTGTGTGTGACGTACAGAGTAGGGTAGATCTGCAATTTTGAGATCATCTCTTGTAATGATTTCAGTTTCTTTCTTGACTGTGCTCCTTCTTTAAAACGGGGGAAAAAATAGTTCAGGAGCTTTGGGTGAAAGGCATGTTTGTATAATCAATGTTTATTTGGTCTAAAAGTAGTTTCAGTCAGTTTATGACTAAAATGTGCTGAGATTTGTCCTGTTGTGCATCACCAGTGCACTTGCAGCGATTCTGTTCAGGACTCAGCAGCTCGTGGGACTGGAGGGTTTCCTGTGCTCAGACACAGAAATGAGCTTCATGCCAGGGGGTTGTGCTGCCTCCTTTGATGCCACCCCCGCATCCTTTTTGTCTCTGCTAGGGCGGCAGTATTTTGAGCAGAGGGAGCTCTCATTTTTCTTTGAAAGACTCTCAGGGCTGGTTTTCAGCAGCATTTTGCTTTTCCTGTTCTTAGTCTTCCTCGCTCTTGTTCCCAGCCATGGGCTCTTGTGATCAGAGTTTTCATATTCTGTTAGGTGACACGGTTGTTATGTTTAATATAGGATTTCTGCAATTAAGATATACACATTCATTGAAAAAATATTTACAGACACACAAATTAATGTATGATGCAATTTAAACTAAACTTCTAGATTCTTCTAGAGCTTTCTCAAGCATGGAAATAAACCTTGCTTTTTGGAGAGGGATACTTCAGAATAATGGAGAAATGTAGTTTAAATTGCATTTGCCATGGGCATGAACTAAAATTGCTAAATAAACTTACAGGGCTGTGTGGGCTATCTTGATGTCCATAAAGTCTTTAGTTTTTGTTTTTTTGTGCTTGTCATAGCCATGTCAGTGAGGAACATTCTCATCATGTAATTAATTCTGTCCAGTCCACGGCAAGAGAACTTTAAGCCTGGGATGCCCTCGTGGTATTTTAAATCAGCAAAACACCAGGACTTTTTTCTTGTCCTGTTTTCAAGCCTGAATGGACAGTGGAATTAAAACAGAACACTTTTAAAATTTCATCAGAGTTACTTCACGCTGTGTATACACTAAATCTAACATACTTTGCAGAATCACAGGATTGTTGAGGTTTGCAGGGTCCTCTTGAGGTCACCCTTGTGCATTTTGAGATGGTGGGTGTCCCTGTCCCTAGAAGCTGGCTGGATGGTCGTGCTCAGAGCTGCAGTCAGCTGCTGGGCACCCGGGTGGGGATGGCACTGGGGACAGGGGGCTGGAGGCATTGGGGACAGGGGGCTGGAGGCATTGGGGACAGGGGGATGGAGCCCCTGGGGACAGGGGCAGGGGGATGGAGCCCCTGGGGACAGGGACATGGAGCCCTCAGCAGCAGCCCAGGCTGGGTGGGGTGGTCACATGTGGAGGGAAGGGATGGATCCAGAGGGTCCTGGGTAGGTGGGACTGGGCAAAGCTCTTGGAGCTGGAAAAGGCCAAGCTCAGGGTGCTGGGTGCCCAGAGAGGCTCTGGCTGCCCCATCCCTGGAAGTGGCCAAGGCCAGGCTGGACAGGGCTTGCAGCAGCCTGGGATGGTGGAAGGTGTCCCTGCCTATGTCAGGGGTGGGATGAGCTTTAAGGTCCCTTCCCACTCGAACCATCCTGGGGATTCTGTGCTCCAGACCAGTTCCTCTGTCTCTCTTGGTTGTCCCGAGCTGTCTCCTGCTGGATTTTGAATATTTGCAAGGGTTGGCACTCAGCCTTTCTGGGCAAGTTACTTGCAGAGTAGAAATAACTGTGGAAGGAAGGTTTTACTGGGATGGCTGGATCCCGTGGGAGCTGTGGGTGGATGTCCCAGGCAGCCCTTGCTGGGGTCAGTGACTGCTGAGGAGTCACTCAGGCACCTCAGTACAGACACTGCTGGGTCTGTTTGTCCTTCCTGGGAATCAACCACATCATCATCCTGTGCCATCTCCATCTCACTAACAATTTCCTGAAATCCTCTCTGTGTGTGTGTGCTGAGGAGCTGACTTGTCCTATTCTCTACCACCCCCAGAGAAGAATATTTGTATGTTTGTAATTAAAAAAATAAAGGTGGCTGTTAAAGAAAGCTCCTGGCACAGAGGTTGTGCCAGTAGGGGGATTTAGTTACTTGTATGTGACAGTAACTTAAGAGTTGCTAATTAAGAAGGTAGAGATAGTTGAAAGAAAAAAAAATATTTGGAGCTTCATTTAGAACCTCTAATCAGCATGTTTAAAATATTATGCATTAAGCTTTTTCTTACATGTGTAGTGGTTGTTTTTGCCTAGTGCAGGTTTTACATGCTAGCTAATAGACTGTTTTGATAACAGTTAATCAGAGAGTGTCCTGTGTCTGTGAAATGTTATCCCTGTTGTTTTCTGAGGCTGATGAAGGCATCTCTCTTCAGGGCTGCAGGTGTCTGCAGCTGCCTCCTCTCCTCCTCGTACTTTTAGATGTTGTTGTGTGCTGAAGGAGGGCAATTTTCTAAAGAGCTGCTGAGATAATACTGAAAAATAGAAGCAGGAAAAATGTCAAGTCTTTCCAGTGAGACTTAAAATACATGTCTAAACAAGAAAAGCCAAAACCCCTCCCTCAAACACACAAAAACTCCCCAAACCAACACTAAAAAAAACAGAGCAGGGTAAGGTGGTAAAATGCTGGCAGCTGGACAAGAGCAGAGTATGGATACTGAAACAGGACCCAGGGTAATGAATTCAGTGTTCTGTTCCCTCTGTTGTATGAGCTCGTTGGTGAAAGATGTATTTGTAGGTCTGGGGAGTCTTTTGGGTTTAAGGCTTTAGTTGTGAGGTTTTTTTATATGGCAGTTCGTGTGTCTGATAGGTGGCTTATCAAAATACCTTGAGTTGAGCATCCTGCCATTACAGAATCATTTTTGTGTTCTCCCAGGCTGTCTGTCTGTCTGCAGGGAGCTCAGCACAGGCTGTCTGCAGGTTCTGCTCCCCTGCTGCATTCCAGGTGTGTGCCAGGGCTGCTGTGCTGCCTCTGCAGGAGCCCTCGGCAGGGCTCTGGCCAGAATTGTTGCTGTAGCACACTGCAAACCTCACTTGTTCTCATGGAGAGCAGCAATCGATCCCACTGTTCTAGGAACTAAGATTTCTTGTCTCAGAACCAGAAGTGCTGTCACTCCTCTCTGCTGTTTTTATGAATTGCCTTACTTGCTACACACCTGACTTTTGGTTCAAACAAATCTTCTCTTGCTGGAACTTACAAACAATTCTGTCTTGCAGTTTTCATGAATGACTTTCCTCTAGCATGTTAAGCTAGAGGATTTCTGATCATCCACTTATCTTGCCCTTTTTTAATACGCTTTCTTCAAATTTTTACTTTGCATGTTCCCTCTCCCACCCCTCAACCCCAGCCCTCTGATGAACTGCTCCATCTTAGTTATTTAAAGGAGAGGATCTCTATTCATGTTGGTGTGGAAGCAAAACAAAAATCCTGATGGGACATTTATTGTAGTCATCTTTCCTGAGTAATGCAGAGAGGGCAATAGAGTAGTTCAGATGATGGCATCAGACTTTCAAGCCCTTTTTAAGAACTTGTGTTCACTGAGTGACTCAGTTGAGTGACTGAGGTTTTATTTTTAATACTGGTATATCCTGGTCAGGATAGAAACTCCTCATGAGGGCTTTTTTATTCATTCATGTGAAGTTGCTTATAGTATAAATGCCACTTTTTTGTTGGTTTTTTTTGAAACTTGGCTATTAACAAGAAGTTAAATGCCTGGCAGGAATGAACATCTCTGCTGCTCAGTCTCACATGGAAGGGGCTGCATTTCATTTAAGTAGTGTGTTGTGTTTTATCAGGGTCTGAATGTGCCTGTTCTGTGATCATCGCTTCCCCCCATCCTTGGCTGTCACAGAATTTCTCTTTGACATCTTCAGGTTCTTGTGGCCACACAGCCTCATCTTTCTTCCTCATCTAGATTGACCTGTCATTCACAAAAACAGCACAATAACTCAATACACAAGCAGCAGACACCACTCGCAGGTTTCATTTGCTTTGTTGGTCACTGAGTTGTCTCTAAAACTTTAAAAGTGTCTTTTAAGCTCAAAAACTTTCAAGTTTTCTTGACCGTGACCACGTTTTGATATTGGTGTTTGTTTGTGGGGGTTTTTGATGGTGCTGTTCACTCTTTGCTTTTTAGTCAGAAGCTCTTTTTAGCAGCTTCTGCACATGAAGTAGTTTATCTGATGATGTCAGATTGTTTCCAGAATAATCCCCCATGGCGTCTAGTGCTGTGAGAATTGGAGTGAAAGTAAACAAGTTTGCAGACAGTAGGTGGGCAAAGAGTATTTTTGTTGAAGTGTTTGGGTCGACTGCTTAGTTTGGTTGTATGACTTTGGGCAAAATTTGGAATTTCCTTTTTTTGCTGTTGGTTTTTCATCATGTCCTGACCCAGCCAGTGCTTTCTGTGTAAGACTGCAGAGGAGACTGAGTGAACACCAAGGCTTTGGATCTCTCATGAAGGAGATGCTTTGCTTTGTCTTTTTGACTCATTGCAGGTGAAATTCCACGATGGAACCATTGTAGAGCCAGAGTCTTCCCACTGATTTCAGTGATTTTTGGATTGCCAGTGTAGAAAGCACCCAAACCTCAGAGCATAGCCATGAATTAATCTGTAAGTTACTTAGGGCCACATCAGGAAACATTTCCTGCAAATTTGGAAGTGGAATAATGAAGCAATCCTTGGGGCATGAGTTCTATCCCCTTTGTATTTAGTGAATCTCGTATTTGGATAGGTTTTTATTAAAGTCCATTTATTTGTACAGGAAATAAACATAGAGAAAATGCATGGTGGAAGGCCAGACCTTTGCAGTAAAGATTTGTGTGTCTGCATTTTTGTGATGAAAGGGCCAGGAGTGCTGAGAGTCAAGAGATGTTCATCAGCATTTCCTGATAAACACTTGTCAAGAATCAGGGATTGTAGGGTGAATAGGAATATTCACTTTTTCCATTGAGGGCAGTGTTTACCATTGGTGATAAACACAAACCATTTCAGTGTAGGGAATATTGTGAACTTGTTGCTGTGCCTATATTGTACATTGCTGATATTCAGGAATCCTTGGAGCAAAATATTTAATGTATTTAAGACTATCTTGATTATTTTTAATAGGGGACTGGATTTTAATATTCTAAGTGGAGGTGACTGCACGTAAGGCATATTGAAAAATAATTCTATGTACCTTAACAGTTATAAAGTAGTAAACTGATAATTATTGTGTATTTAATTAGTATATAAATTTCATAAAGGTTATGGCATCATCGGTAGCATGTTGGCTATTTAGCCAAATCTCGATTTATTCTTGCAGAATTCAGAAAAGACCAAAAACACGATGAAGGGCAAACCACCAAGGCCTGTGTTTGTGTGAATACTGTACAAGCCCAAATGGTGCTTGGTGATACTCACACACACACCTGGCTTTTCTGGGAAATCCTGGGCACTCCCTGAAGGGGAATGGCCATTGGTGAGCTATTTATGACTCTGGTTTTGGTGGAAAATTCGGCCTTGTGTGTCATTTAGACTTTGTGACACGTGTAGCCTCCCAGGGCCTAATGACTTGTCTGCAGATGGGCTGTTATTTATTACAGTCATGTAGAATAAAATTGATTGTCTTCTAAAATTAATTTTTCATTTGCCTCCAGCTCTGCTTTAATAGAGGACACACAGTTGCCTGTTTGCAGAAATACTGTTTAATCACATTAATATCTCAGCCCCCCAGGCTGGTGAAGATAATTGTACAAACGAACAGCAAAATCTGTATCTTTAACTTCTTTTTATGATTAAATTATGCAAATGACTTATCTCCTGCCCTTCCAAGCACTAATCATCTAATTAGGAATGATGTGTTAAAGGGATGGTTTTGAATCAGGAGAAGGGGAGAACGGAGGAAGCAGAAAATGGGACCTGACAATGAAACTGCTGAAAGTACTATAGCAGTACAAGATAAATTTGTGTATGTGTTCAAAAAGCAATAATAAAGGCTTGCTGTGCTATTTCTAGTCCTGTTTTTGTGCTGTTTTTCATAAGAGGATAATTCTTCTGTCTGATCTTCGCTCATAATTTTCCATATTAACTTTAAAATCCATATTATTGTTATTATCATTATTATTAACTTAGTACTTTCTCTTCCAGTTCTCAATAAACAATGAGTGCAAGTGTCTCTGCATTTGGCTTTAGTAATAGAATGGTTTGAAAGACAGAATATGTTTATTTGTATTTTGTTTTTTATCAAAGTGCTTGTCATTGTACTGGTAGATGTCCTGAGCCTGTTAAATACTTCACATATCTCAGTCTCTCGTTTTTGAATACTTAACTGCTGGTTAAAGAAACTCACAGCTTTGCTTTTTTAGTATAAAAATGCAAGTGTCCAAATAAAGAGGGTGCTCATCTCTTCAGTGTTCTGTGCCTAGTTTGTGAAGTTTCCCTTTGAGAGAAAGCCTTTAAATTTGGATATTTAGGCAATCATAAATTTATATTTTAAGCATATTCTTATGAAATAATCATGCCTTGACCTCTCCAGGAGCTTACAGCCCAATTTACTGTGTTTCTTTTTCTCTATTCCATAAGCAAATTCCATTTTTCTAAGTCAGGCCTTTATAAGCAGATCCTCCTGCTTAGGGCACATTCCCAAACTGTCAGTGTGTTAAAGGTACCACAAACCAACTCATTCCAGGTGATAGCACTGAGAGCTTGCTAATGGATTTGTTCTTGTTTTCCCTTCACTCAGATATTGCTGTTCTTTCTGTACATGATTGAAGTGCAGCTAACCAACACAGTAAGAATATTCTGGAGAATAACTGAAATTTCAGGTGTTCCTCTATGAGAATGTATTAATTAATTTATAAGTCTGTGAAAGTATTCATATATGAGAGTATATGGATTCACAGGATGCTGTATGATAACAATACCTTCCCCACTCCCTAAGACTCCTTCCAACATCTTTGAGGAGCCTGAGCTTCCCTGCCTGTGTCAGCCCATGTCTGTCAGATTTACTGATGCAGTCTGAGGAGTTTAACTTCCCCAGGAAGGTGTGAAACACTTTTACAAAGGTAGACATCCCCCAAGAGAAGCCAAAAGCAACGATGTCAGAATAATCTTTTTGTTAGTGCTAGGTGTATGTCACAGGGATTTAAGGAGGATGAAGAACCTCACACAAATGAGTTTTGAAAAATTAAAGTGCTGACTGGGGCAGATAATCTGGCTTTTCTGTGTTGTTTTTGGATGGTTTAGCATAAAGAATGCAAGTTCTGACACTGCTTCCATTTGTCTGACACAGATGTAAATTGCTGGTGGAATGTTTTCATAAACACTTCATGGATGGAGAGGCTGCATTTCTCTCTGTACCTTGCAGCAATAGGATTGAATTAAATCAGTTCACATCTATCTCTGTGTGTATTTTCCTCCTTATCCCCTCAAATTCTTCTCAAAGGGAAAGTTTGAGACCACCTTGTTGAGGAGGGCTTGCACCAAGTCTCTGTGCCAGAATATTTGTGGAAGTAATTTGGGTACACGAGGTCTAAATCTATTTTGGCAGAATTATGAGAGACTCAAAAAGAATGTGGGATTTCTATTTGTATTAAAAGGTTCTAGGATCCATCAGGGATTTAAATTGCAGTGAGGGCTTTGAGCAGAACTGTTCTTCTTTGGGTAGGAGTTCTGTGATAATTAAGGAGCAAACAATCCTAGACTGCTTTCTTCTGTTTCTTTCAGATTGGCTGGATCCAGATACCACAAGAAGAGATAAAAATAAAGGCTGATGGAGTGTGATAAATCAGTGGGGAGGGGGCTGGACAGCGTCCAGCTGCCATTCTTGGTGAATTCTCTAAGCCTGGTGGCTTTGGGCTGAGGTGTTTCAGTCTGTGGTACAGTGGTACTGAGATCAGGATTTCTGAGATGGGCACCTGCTGAGACACCATTTGCAGCTGGTTTTAACATACACAAGAAATCTAAAAACTCTTGTAATCTGTAGCCTGTGTTTCCCAGCTCTTAGGCAGAGGCAGATTGGAGGAAGGTAATCTGCAGTAAGGGCCTGGATATATATATATTTTTTCCTGTGTCTGCACATGCTCAGGGCTTTATCTTACCCAGCTGCTCATTCAGATGTTTTTCTTATCTCTCCACTGGGCAGTTTGCACTGAGTAATGATATGTGACAACAGATGGTAGATAGGGAATTGTTTTATGAATTAAGTTGGTCTTGCAAGAAGTTGAGCAGGAAAGAATTCTTCTAAGACTTCACAGTTAATAGGAACAGTGGTGGAGCCATCTCATTATTTTTCTTGGTGTTCAGAAAGTGTTAAGTCATTTAACTTTACTCCCATGAGTTCTTCCTCTTGGTGGTTGGAGTGCTGGGCTTACCTGGAGTGACCAATTCTCTGTGCTGACATAAATGATGGTTGCTAAAATATCCAACAGCCTTTCTTAGCGTGGTCAGGTTGGGAAGTCTTTTAAATGTGAGAGAATCCAAGCCAGTCTTTATCTCTCTAATTACTGCCCATGCAGGACACAGAGAGAGAAGTGGAGATGAGTTTCAATGACTTTTGTACCTTACTGATCTTGCACTTTGTGAAGGAAAGGCTTATACCCAAGTAAACAGCAGAAAAGTTAATACCTACTACTTTTTTCCTTCTTTTTGTTTTGATTTTTCTTTCTCTTAATAATAATTCAAAGACTATTTCAACTTTAATCAAGTTACATATTAAAATAATTATTGCACAGAGCACTAAACTGTTTCTCTAGCATGATCTTACAGCAAATCCTGTGTCAGTGGTAAGGTCTAGGCCAACTGTGACATTTAAGAGCAGTGAGAGTTCTTACAGAGGAGTGGTCATAGTTATTGATTTGTCTGCTAATTTCAACTTAATTTAGTCTAGAATCCAAATGAATTCCTTTCTGTGGTCTTATTGTGGGTTGAGGTAATTGAGTATTTTGGAGGAATACTCAATGTCATGGGCTGAGGTTTTGGCAAATACTGAGAAATAGTAGAACATTTAAATATTCAAGGATCCAGATGTCACTAAACATTATATGATGCACAATTTCTGAGATTATGGATAATAAGGAATGAAGCTGTGTTGGTCAAGTTTCCTTGACTTCCCAAGAATAATGTGAAGGTCTTTCTTCACCCGTGTGGTTGAAACTCCAGTTTGATAAACAGAAAACAGCAGTCTCTTCTTCCCCCCACTGCTTCATCTCTTTTTTCAGAGCCTGATAGTGCATGAGCATGAAATGACACCCTGAGCATATTTGTGTGGTCAGTTTAATAGATTCCCATAGCTCTGCTATGCCTTAAAAGTTACAATCTTTGATCTTGGTTTTTCAGAAATTGCTGAACTTGTGCATTTGATGTCTCACAGACGTTGGAGAGGTCAGCTCTGTTCATGGAGCTGTGGTTAGCTGTCCATGACTCAGTGCTGTTCAAGCTGGAATATTCAGTGGTTTTCAGACTGCAGCTGTGTGAAAGTGTTGTGGGCAAGTGTGTGGAAAAACTACTGGAAATACTGGGAGGATGCACATCCCCCTTTAAAGTGTGAAGGCTGCACACAGGTTACCCTTGCAGTGTGCATTCTGCCAAGGTAACCTCTCTCGATCATGTTCTGTATTTTAACAGTCAGGAGAAGTAAGCAGTCATTACAATAATTAGTGATGCATAAGAAGGTGAAGTTGGGATTTCAGGGCTGTGCTGACACGTGGGTTAATGCTTCTCTAGGAATTGGTCTGGTTCCTGCAGTCTCTTGACAAATCCTTGCTGTCAGCCACGTATCACAGAAAGCAGGACTGGGGAAGGGTGAAAGCAGGACTGGGGAAGGGTTAATCTTGTATTTTTCAAGTGGATTCTTTGGCCAGTTTTGCAGTTTGTATGCACAGGAGATATTTAATATTGTTATTAGCATCTCAGGAGGTTTATGTCTGATTTTGGCAGTGGACAGAGCAATAGTTGGAGGGCAGTGGGGGTGTCTGAGCTGCACCCCCTTTCTGAAGCATTTCTTCTCTTTCCTTGGCTGCTGAGCTTCAACACTCTGCCAGCAAATAAATGGGGTGAAATAGTAACAGAGCACAGCAATTCTGGATCCATTCAGATACAAACAGATTGCCTGAGGGCTCTCTGTGTAGTTCCTTTTACTCAGAAAATACTAGGCTGTGTCACAACTGGATCTTGTCTCTACGTTTGAGATCAGACTCTTGTCTCTGTGTCTCTGAACCTGTACAGGCAGCCTGCTTGTAAAATTGTGTGTGTGAGTAGTTAGCAAGGAGCAGCACGAGTCTAACAAGGCACTGTTGGAAATTGCTTGGCAAAGTCTGTGGGACAGGCAGAAACCAGACAATCTACAGTGGGACTCTGCAGATTCAAGGGGCACTTCCATCTCAGAAATTGTGAGGGGAAAAGTGAAGGAGTGAGAGCAAAGGTATCCAGGACCATTGGCCATGTGATTTTTTTTTTTTTTTATTATTATTTTTAACCTCCCAGCACTGGAAAGTTCCTATTTAATGGCTTGATACATTTACCTTGGGTAAGAAATTAAAGTTAATTAAAAAAACAAACCAAACAATCACTCTGTGTGAGAATGCATAATATGAAATACACTTGTAATAATCTAGAAAAGTCAGGTATGTATTCCATAGTGCAGTTATTTTGGGCTGGAAGGTTGCTCAGATCCTATGTTAGATCTTAAAAATGACTTTTTAGGAACGGAATATTTTTTTTATATGTCAAAATAAACACTTTAAAGGCAAGAACTTTTTGCTGTAACATGTTTGTAATAAATTTCTTCTAACGTATTTTCCTGAAGACAGTTGCAGAGAATGTCAGGAGTATAGGTAATATGAAAAAAAACCATTCTAAAACTCCTTGAGTTCAACAGCTGCCCCAAAAGAATCTGGGAATATTTCTGTGAAGAGCCTCAGGTGGTTCCACAGCTGCTCAGGAAGGAGCTGGTGCTGGTTCCATTCCTGGCTGGAGCCCTTGGACACATCTTTGCCTGGCAGGAGGAATGTTTGGTTGCTGTGGATTTGCAGAACTGAGGTTGCATTTGATTCTGGAAATCAAAGCATTTTTTAACAGGTAAAAATTCCCAGAAATGTATTATGCCTTGACAATATGATGTGGTATGGATTGTTGCATGAGGAATTGTTCTTTTTTTATTTTGTTTTTCTATACATGTACTCTATTTATACTGTATGTGTGTAACTCATAAACTAAATTTTCAAAAAGAATGTTCATTAATGATAGCTAAGCTATATTTGCATTTCTCTGGCACTTAGGGTTGTGGTAATCTCAGGAATTCCCCAAGGTGTTAATTCTCCCTGGGCACTGGCTGTTAAACTGCTCCAGTAGTTTATGAGTCTCACATCTTGATTTTCAGTTAATTGACAAAAAGCACGAAGAGCAGCTGTATCCCCAGGGCCCCCTGAAATTCTCTTGGTTACTGGGGTAAGGATGAGCATTTCAGTGGCTGGTTTGGAAAACTTCAGCCAGAGTCACTCAAGGTCGAAGGAAAGAGAAACCAACTCCAGAGAGGCAGCTCCTCCCCATGCCCTGAAAATACAGCAGCAAAGAAGGTGCAGCTTCACAGAACTCTGTAATAGTAACTATTTTATTATGGGATGAAGGTGAAAAATATTTTCCAGATTCTCCCCTTTATGCTTTTGTCATAACAGCAGTCTTAAATTTTGCTAGAGAAAAAAAATGAGGTTTTTTTATCTCTTTATTCTCTTAGTACCAACAGTCTATAGCTGGAGGTTGCTTCTTTTTCAACCCTTACACTTAAGAATCAAAGTGTGAAGTATAACAGATTGATAAATTCGGTCTCTGTATCTTTGTCCTAAATTAATTTATCTTTTCAAACATTTATATTCAAACTCAATTGGAATTAAGATTAAAAAATCCAAACGAGTTGAGCTTGTCACATCTGTGGTTATGTAAAAATAGGGCTTTACTTTGTGATATTAAAGCAGCAAATTACTGATTTATTCCTAGAACAGGCAGATTGTCTTTCTCAGTATAGTCTGATTTTATCATTTATAGTTCTGTGAATATCCCATATAATTTGCACTTTGCAGATAATGTAGACTTCTGAAGAGCTTCACCGTGGAATTTGTATTTTGTTTTTGTGGTAAGAAGCAGAGAAATAGGGAACAACCCTCTCATCATTTATGTATCATGACCCAGCATCTCGGAGCCTTGGGCTATTATTTCAAAATCCAATATATTCAAACTTTGGCCTCAGAGAGCAGTAGGATCAGTACACAAGAACAATAGAGTGATAAATATAGATTTTTCATTAAGGAAAAGACTATATCCTGTCATTTTTGAATCAGTGCTGGGAGGAGGATCTGAGAATTCATGGCCTCCTATAGGCTCGGGCGTTGTTTTTGTTCCCAAAAAAGGGCTTTTCCCGACTTTTCCACATTGCTGTGAGCGTGGCACTGCCACCACGCAGAAATAGCATTTTAATCTGAGCTGAGGGAGGGGTGCCCTGGGGCTGTGGCAGGGGTGGGATGCAGTCAGATTTGGGCTGTGCATGGTGGGCAGGGAGATGCTGAGCCCGCTCCTTCCCAGGGCCGGATCCTGCGGAGCCTTGGCTCGGGATGGGCTGGGCTGCCTCTCCTCCCTGCCTCTCCTCCCTGCCCCACAAATTTGCTGTTTTGGTCAGATTATGCACAGGGGTGGTTCTTTGGAGCACAGAAACCCCGGATTTCTAGGGTAAAATGGAGCTCCTGGACGGCTGGCATATGCTTTTGGAATGTCCATATGTACGTGGAAGCACACCCACGGAGGAGGGGGATCTGCTGGAGTTCTGGAAATTGCTGAACTCCTCAGAGCTGTTAACACATGTTATATTCTGGGAGGCTTTCCGACTCTAGGAATGCTTTTTCTTTTAGTTTAAACAGATTTTTCACTCAGTTTCCTTAAATAGAGCAGCTGTGATGGTGTACAAACAGAATTTGTGCTGAAAAGTAATTCTTGTGCTGTTTGTTTCATTCTCGAGGAAACAATTTCTGTTCTCATTTTGAACCAAACACTCTGATGTTTGTTACTGGAGAATGCACCAGACAGTGAAAAGTTTGGGTTTTTGCAGGAAATTTAAGGAACCTGTGTTTTTTGCTGGGCTCTGATGCCACAAAAGCTTGTTTGACCCCATCTGTCAATATGTGTGTACCTACTTAACCACACGTACAGCAGATTTGAATGTGGACAGCAATGCTGGGGAGGGCTTGGGCTGCACTTTTTACCTATGTGGTGATTCTATATTGCTGTTGTACCTTTTGGAAGTTTACAGAGGAGACCTGTGTTTGATTTGGTGTGGGAAGGAGGGTGGAGGTGGAATGATAAATTACGGCCTTGCTTTCCAAGTCCTGACAGGGAGATGCTTTATTCCGTATTGTTATCAATGAGAAAATAAAATTACAAAAATAATATTATTTCAAAAGTTTTCTGCTTGCTTTTAGCTGACAGGTCTCAAAGTGGATATAGCTTTTTCCACCTGCAATCAAACGTAATAAACCATCTTCACTGCAGAAGTCAAATTCCTGGAAAAAAAGAAGTTGGAAGCTCACACTTACACCATAAAACCTTGTTTATTGCACCCATCAGTCTTGGAAGATATGCCCCACAATGGGGTTTGGTAAAGCCATTACAAGGTGCCGTATGAGTTCCATTTGCCTACAGTAAATAGAATGTCAGAAGTGTCAGGGGGAAATAAATATCGGGCTGGTTAAAAGGGAGCAGAGATGGCTCAAAGCATCATTGAGAGGATTGATTTATCTGGCATGCTGTAATGACTGCAGATGTGGATCTGTTATTCTAGATGAGCAATGAATTTGATGAGCTGATAACACAGGGCCAGAGAGGCCTGGTTTTAATTACTGATGAGGAATTTATTTGTGAAGCACTGTGATTTACTGAGGGTTTGTTCTGTTATTGACAGGTGACCTTGGGGCTTTTCTCTTTTGATGAATAAAAAAAAGCAGCATTTTTTAAAGGAAAACTGTTTTATCAGTGCTGTGAATACAGCGAGGTCATTTTAGATAGAGTATTGTCTTTCAAACCATCTTTATATATAATTATTTTTTGCAGCAGTTGTTAATTGCCTCTCTCATTGAGATTGTTGTGTATGCTACACTTGCTGCTTGAGAGACACTAATTCTGGTGCAGATTGTTACTAGCAAGAATATGTTGAGCAGAACTTTGTGGCAGAGATCTTAAAGCAAATAACAAAAAGTCAAATTAACCAAGTGTAAATTACTGGGTTGTTCAGCTTTTCAGCTGCATAACTTATCCTGTATATATTAATTTTACTGTTCTGATTTTTCTTACAGACCATCAAGGGGGGAAATACAGAGAATTAAAAGGTTTTTTGTTTGTTTATCTGTCTACTTGGGTTTGGTTTTTTATTTAGTAAACGTATATTAATTATTTTAAGCAGCAAGTTTTTGGTGTTGTGTCCATCAGGATACACTCTTTCATTAGACAAAAGGTTATTGACATACCTGTTATTTTTGTGCACTTATTTTACTTCATTTTCTCCTGTAGATTATAGTTTTCTTTTTGATCCCTGCATACAGTGGGAATTTTAGTTTTGACTTCCGTGCTGCAGTTGCAAATTAACATCAGAATAAATCAAAGTGATTTCTGTCTGAACTGTGTGCAGGTACTGTAGATGTTTTCCAGTTTGTAGATACTGTTTGCTCTTAGTTTTTTTTTAACTAAGTAGGAATTTATTTGGACTCAGCATTTTGTAGATGATGTCTTGAGGAAGGTACCTGTGATTTTGGACGTAGAGGAAGGGTGGGAAGGATTAGGAAGAACTTCATTTTTTGCATGAAGAAATAACTTCTGGAGATATTAGAGCAAAGAAAGGAGCAGAGATCACTTGGAGAAATGCAGAATGATGAAACCCAACCCAAAGCCACCAAAACCTCCTCTGAAGCAAACCCCTCCTCTGTCCCCCTCCCCACAGTGCAGTTTTGTTGCCCTGCTTTTTCTGTGGGATTTTCCATGGAAAGGGAGCTGTTAGCTAATCATGAATAACATGTATCCTATTATAAACACTCGGTGTTTAGCTCTAGGGATAGTATTTCAATTAAATGCATCTGACAATTTTAGATCTGCTCATGACTTAAATATCGCAATTAAGCAAACTGCAGTTAATAAGAGTACTAAACAATGTTCTGCTTTACAGATTTACTGGTTTAGGTTTTTTGTTTTGGTAAAACCAGTGTGTTTTTTTAGACCAATTAAGTATATTTCACCTATAAAGATGAATATTTTAAGTAACAACAAAAAAGTCTTTTTCGTGGGACTCAATTCAGAATATTATGTGAGACTTCCTTGATATTAATAAAGTGAAGAGAGATGTATTGCATGAGTTTTCAGCAAGGCTTTGGGTATTTCTGTGCGATAATTTTCCAAATTTTGGTCTGGTGGGTGACCTGCAGCTGCTGAGGTCAGTTGATTTTTGTCATTGATTACAGCAGGAGATGGCTGCAGGCCACAATTCAGAACAATTGCAGCGCTATTTATAAAATCTGAGTTTGTTAAAATCACTTCTTACGTAGCACCTTAACATGCACAATAAATATAACAGAATTAACAGACCTGGAAGTTTTTATGGCTTCTGTGGGACTGGGCTGAACTTGGAAACAAAGCTCCAGGAGAGAGATTCCTTATTGCTGCTTTCCCGAGTGCAGATCTGTGTTTTGTGGTGCTGTAAGCAAGGATGGAAGGGACAAATAATAACAATAAAATAAACAATAAGCTGCTAAATAGGAACTCTGCTTGTTCAGAACAGGGTTTGCTTTTTTGCTCCCTCATGGATAATTAATGTAGTTCTTATTTTAAGGTTGCAGTCTGCTGCTGAGTTGTTTCTTGCTCTTGTGGGAAGGTTCTGTGATAGTTGCGTGCGTGAAAATAATTTCTTGTGCAAAGTTTGCATTATAAATTAGCTGTGATTTTTTCCCAATTTCATGCCCTTCTGTGAAAGCTATTTTACTCTGTGTATCCTGTGATTCCAGGCTGTTGGTATGAGGGAGTTGGTGCCTTCTCTCCCCTTTCATCCCTGCGTGGCCACTTTGTGATTAGTGTTTAATGCCTCCAGCTCCATTGTCTGGATTTACTGATGCCGGCAGGAAGGAGGGAAACTTGTGAATTCCAGCCCACTCCAGGGAGCTGTCTTTGCACGGGGAAAATGCAGCCCTGGCTGTGACCTGGGGTGGCTGTTCAAGGAGGGCTGTGTTTGAATTCCTGTGTGACGCTGCCATCACCCCACGTGCTGCTTGTCACTAAAATCTGGTGGCAGCCCTGAACTACCTGTGCTGGGCTCTACCTGTGCATCTGGGGCTGTAGGGATGGAGGGGTGTCTGTCTCTTTCTGGGATGTGCAGTACCCAAATTTACCTGCTTGAATGGCCTCTGCTGTCGCTGCATGGTGACGTGCAGCATGCAGCAGAGGGCCTGTGAGACAGATGAGATGATAAAGTTATTTGGAATATGAATGTCTGTGTTAGCAGTACCTTGCTTCAGGACAGTCTGTAAACGGGCATCAAGGCTCTATTATGAGTGACAATTATTTCTTTTTTTTTCAATTTTGAATATGAATGTCTGTGTAGCAGTACCTTGCTTCAGGACAGTCTGTAAATGGGCATCAAGACTCTACTATGAATGACAAATTTTTTTTTTTTTTTTAATTTTGAATAGGGATGTCTGTGTAGCAGTACCTTGCTTCAGGACAGTCTGTAAACAGGCACCAAGGCTCTACTGTGAATGACAATTTTTTTTTTTTCCCAAAAAATGTTTAGTTTGCTGTTTGATTTGAGCATGTACAACAATATTTCATGTATATGTGTGTATAAATATAATTACCTCCTATAAGTGGCCTAGAGATGTAGAAGATTTTGCAATTTTTGGATGTTTAGCTCACAAACACCGAGGTTTTGCCCGGAGCAAGGTGGATCATGGAGCTGTCTGTGCCTCAGCCCCTGTGTGCAGCCAGAGGAGTGAGTTGTAGCCTCTGTCCTCATGAGTGCAGGAGCCTCAGAACAGGAATTAAGATGTGTCAGGTGTGTGGAAGCTGGAGATGTTAAAGATGTGTGACTGTTGGTACCTGGCAGGTTGCACAGTGCTGCTGAAATGCAAACAGCCAGTGTGTTCCAGGGCGAGTTATTCCTGGCCATCCCTTCATCCTGTGGGATAGAACACTATTTCAATTTAACAGTTCTCAGTAGCTGTATGAGAACTGTGAAGCTGCAAGCAAATGATGTTTGCTCCTGGTGAGAGTTAAGGTAGTTGGAATGAAAAGTACTGATGCAGCTTAATTGAGAGAGCAAATGATGTCCTACAGAGCAGGGTAGCACAAAGGTGAAAAGTCCACATCTAAATAAATGTCAGGGAGAGGATTAAGTGTTCATTTGAAGATGTGTATAGCAGTACTTCCTTTAAAGACTCGCAATTAATCTTGCAGTGTGAACTTTTGGACCATGTAACAGTGTGATAAGGCACAAACATTCTAATTCAGGGTTCTCCAGAATGAAGAGCTGAGCTGTTTTGTCAGGGAAAGCTGGTTCTGGAGTGGCTCTGAAGTTACTGGTGTCTCATCAAATCCACAGTTGTGTAGAACAGAGCAAGTATGGCTCATGTCTGTGGAATTTTACTCATGCAGGAAAATTCATCTCTTCTGTTTCTGTCAAGATTTTTGGTGACTTCTGTGAGTGGTGGAATGGAAAAGGGTGCAGGAATGCTGCTTGCTTTCCAGCAGTGCCTGATCTCCTGTTGTGTTTTATTGCTCTGGAGGTAGTTGCTTTGTAGACATTCCCAAATATTTTTATTTTCGCAGTTAATAAAATTAGACACATTCTGCACTCAGGCTGGAGCTTCTTTCTTGTTCTTGCTGAAGATATTTTCTTGACTTGAAGTCTTGGTCAAGTTCTCCTTGCATGGGACCTCTGTTTTTAAGTGTTAGGAAGCCCTATACCTTCCACAGAGGTGCAGATCTGCAGCTGGTGTTTTTTCTTGGTGTTTATATTGATGATACATTTTGTTAGAAGCTGTGTGAGATCACTTACTGTGTTTAAAACAAAAAGAAAAGCCGTGCCTTGGTGGCAGTAACTCAGTGTTGAGGGGACATAAATGAACATTCTGGAAGGTGCTGGGTGCCTGTGTGTTTGCCATTCTGCTCTGGCATTTCTTCCTGTGAAGTTTGTATTTATAGATATATATAAAATTTGATAGTGAAAATGAATTTTAATTGTGTTAGGATTTATTTTTCAGGCTACTGTACCGAGCATACCTCCACCAAGGGATAGTGTAACGTGGTGTTCATTTGCATAATTTGGAAGTGATAGTAAAACGTGCAGCCTTGCAGAGTTCATCTTCCAACTCAGATTATTGGCATCACCAATAACAGCTCAGATGGGATAAAGCAGCTCTGTTTATAGACACTCTCACACTCAACATAATCTCATGTTCCAAGTTTTTTGTCACTACATAGAAAGTAATTTTTGGCTTCTATCATTACTTTGAATTACTGTTAAGTAATTTTTTTTTTTCCTGTGGTGTAACAAAAGAAATACCAGTTGATTAGTTAGTCTGTCTTTTCTTAGGAGAGGGGAAAAAATATCCAAATTTCAGGAGCAGTTTTGATACCTTGCTGGAAAAAAAACCACAGAAATCCGTTCTTTGCTTTCCGAGCTCGCGGTGTTAATGTTTGAGCAGATACTGGATATTTGTGGAAATATCTGTAAGTCTTGAAGGTTTCACAACTTCCATCACAAAACCGTGTTACTATGGAAAAGTGGCGTTCACTCTTTTGACAAGTGTGACACTTAACGAGGAATAAAAATAATACAAACCACATAATACACAAACTGAGGAGGGAGTTGTCTGCGCAGACAGTTTGTTGACACTTTGTTGGAAAAGATCTCTCTGATCTGTTTGTTGGGAAGGATCAAAAATACATCGGAATTGGACAGGGTTGTGAACGTTTTGTGGGGATGTTGCTACATATACTTACATTCTAAATTGGGGCAGAGCTGTTACGGGCTGGGGGCCTTCATGTTGAGCAGAGAGACTGTCCAGGGCTGGGGAAATGCCACCAGCTTGTTAGGAAAAAAGAGCAGAATCCAACACTTGAGCACTATTTCAGAATGAGTATCTTTCTTCACAGCTTTCGGTGAAGATTCTAAATGTAAGGTGTGCAGCTCTTTACGAATTGGAGAAAATAGAATGTGTCTTTATATTTTTTTTTTCTTGTTAAGATTGTTTTCCAAACATGGATGCAGCGAGACAAAAATGTGCAGCTTTTTCTTGGCGTAGGCTGTCAGAAATGACACTCATGAAGGTTTATTTCTGCAAAATAAAAAAAGTGCTCATATAATCAATGCTTTTTTTTTTGTTTTTTTCTTTTTTTTCCCCCCATGTTTAGAGCTGCCTGTACTGGAGTTGTGTTTGGTGCTTCCCCCCAAACTTTGCTAAAGGTTTGGGGTGAGAGCATCAGTGTTTGTGTGTCTGTGGGGAGGACTCTGGTGCACTTTGTGCACAGAATTGCCCATCCCTCCATCCCTCCATCCCTCCATCCCTCCATCCCNGGAGCCTTTTGAACATGGATGTGAAGCAGTTTGTCTGTCCTTTGCTTGGAAAGAATTCTCTTTTTAAAAAACAAAGCTGTGGCTATGAAGTAGCCTATTTGTCCTAAAACTTATGAAAAGGAGGGGGAGGGAGTGCTGGGACCCATCTTTATAACAACAATCAGCCTTTGTAAGGTTTCATTCCAGGCTAATGGCTGGTGAAATTGTTCTGGGTAGTTAAAATGAAATGAAATGAATTAAAGAACATGAAGGAGAGCAAGCAGAATGGTTTATTGCTTTTCTTTGAAGGCACAATAGCTATACTCTGTCTCTTTTTGTTACTCATATCTGTGTGGCGGATATTTAAAGTCAGGGGTTTGAATAGCATGATGGCTAAATGAGGGCTATAAATCGAGGGCTATGGTGCAAAATTCTAGTGCCAGCAAGTACTAAAACACAATACCAAAGAGGCTGGGGTCTAAAATTGTTTTAGACTGATGAATATGCAGACATAAAAACAACAGAATACAGATATTCCCTACCAAAAACCTCCAGAAAAAAAACTAATTATCAATTATTTTAAAAGGGAAAACAAATGTTTTAAGCACATTAATGCGTTCAATTTATCCTGGAATGTTACTGGTATTTCCTCAAAAGCCTGCCAATCCATACTTAATTTTAATTAAGAACGTGAAAAACATGAAGTAGTCAAATATTTTCATTAATAGCAAGATATGAAAATGTCAAGAAGTTGGTGTATTTAATTTATAAGCCTACAATATAGACAAAAAAATTTTTTAATGTGTTACCTTACTGATAGCATCACAGAAAGTTCCCAAAATGGGATAATGCAGCTTAGAAAGCACCTGGTTTGAGACTGTTGTTCCACAGCTGAAAAAATAAAGTGTCATATCAGGTTGGGGTCACGTTTGTCTAAGAAAAACTAACAGGAGGATTTCTATTGTCAACACAGGAGATGAGCAGTGTGATAACAGCAAATTATGCTCTCTGATCCACCCCCTGTTATAGAAGTGACTTGAGATTAAAGCCTCAGCCAGGAATTTCATTACTCTTATACATTTTTCACAAAGGCAGTATTTGCAAAAACAGCCGTGGAGAAGGTCAGAAATTTTCCTGAAAACAGGAGATGATTTTTGGCTGTGTGTGTGGGGGCATACATAGATAATGTGTGTGCATTACTATAAGGATGTTTAGACTCCAAAATATATTTAATACAAAGTAATATAAATGTAATGTAAAGTTAACTTGGCTAGGCCTTGGGCTCAGAATGAGAGAGTGGATGTTGGCTTGCATTTAGTTCATGTCATGTTAAAGGTCTGGGGCTTCTTTTGTTTTTTGATTTTAAAACTTCAGTCTAAGAATATAAACTAAAGTTAAAGATAATTTAGAATATTTTGAGTTAATGAAAGCTAAAATGGTTTTTAGGAGGTTAAGAGTACAGAACTTTGTTACTTTCCAAACAACAACAAGAAAAAAAATTAGTACCAGTTCTGGTTTTATTGTCATTCAGTTGAGCAAAGCCCAGAGTCTGGGAATGTGAGTTTCCAGGCTTTTAGTGAGCAGTGTTTCACTTAAACTATTTCTGCACTACAGCTACACCAGGGTTTTGTGGTGGAGTTTTCTGAGCAGGGCCGAGCCTGGCACTGTCCCTCAGTGTCCCTGTCATTTTCCCCACTTTCCTTCTTGCTCAGAAAATCAGGGTTTCTTCCCTCCCTCCAGGGAGGGGACAGGCGTGCAGGGGACACATCTCCCAGCCCGTGGGTGGTGGCACTGGCTGCTGCTTCCTTGGCAGGCTCGTGCTCCTGGTTTTGCTGTCCAGATGTGCCAGCAGTGCTGGAGGAGCTGTCCCTCACTGTGGGGCTCTGCTGGGATGGGAGGCTCCAGAGGGGCATTGTTCCCCTCCAGAGGGTGCCTGTCCATCCTGCTGGGGACACAGCCCCAAAGCCATCGCTGTGTCTGCTGCTGGAGGAAGATCCAGCTCCTGGGTCAGACCTGGGGCTCACAGAACAAGAGCAGATGGGGAACAGGGGCCAGGTGGGAGCTGAGGTTCCCCTGGATGTGCCTCAGGGTGCCAGGTGGGAGCTGAGGTTCCCCTGGATGTGCCACAGGGGGCCAGGTGGGAGCTGAGGTTCCCCTGGATGTGCCTCAGTTGTTGCTGTTTAGCTGGTTGTTATGGTTTGAAAAGCAAGACCAGTGAGACACTCCAAGTCAGAAATACAGTTTATTTGGAAAAGGGAAAATAAAACAAAAGGAAACAAAATACATGCAATAGGAAACAGAAAAAAGGAAATCACTGAGGGAGTCAGAATCCAACCTGGCACCCTGTGGGTCAGGGTG
>VZTB01011685.1:583849-594702 GCA_013397245.1 Thryothorus ludovicianus | reverse complement strand
CCCCCATCCCAGTTCTGAGGATGGTAATAGAATAACACAGCCCTGATTATATTTTACACTGCAACCCATGACACTGGTTTTAGGTGCTCCCTTAGAGGCTCGAGGATGAGTTCTATCAGTAGTAGGTACAACAAGCCTCAGAGATCCATCAGGAGAGGAATTTGGGGTGAATGAGCAGGAATCTTTTAACCTGAGCACTTCACAAGCGTGAAGCTGCAGCACAACTTCTGGTGGAAAGCAGCGCTCATATTTTTTGTTCATTTGAGGAAGCTCATCCATGTTTTTATTGTGCATTTGAGGAAGCTCATCCATGTTTTTATCCTGCACTGAGGAAGCTCATCCATGTTTTTATCCTGCACTGAGGAAGCTCATCCATGTTTTTATCCTGCACTGAGGAAGCTCATCCATGTTTTTATCCTGCACTGAGGAAGCTCATCCATGTTTTTATCCTGCACTGAGGAAGCTCATCCATGTTTTTATCCTGCACTGAGGAAGCTCATCCATGTTTTTATCGTGCATTGAGGAAGCTCATCCATGTTTTTATCATGCATTGAGGAAGCTCATCCATGTTTTTATCCTGCATTGAGGAAGCTCATCCATGTTTTTATCCTGCACTGAGGAAGCTCATCCATGTTTTTATCCTGCACTGAGGAAGCTCATCCATGTTTTTATCGTGCATTGAGGAAGCTCATCCATGTTTTTATCATGCATTGAGGAAGCTCATCCATGTTTTTATCCTGCATTGAGGAAGCTCATCCATGTTTTTATCCTGCACTGAGGAAGCTCATCCATGTTTTTATCCTGCACTGAGGAAGCTCATCCATGTTTTTATCGTGCATTGAGGAAGCTCATCCATGTTTTTATCATGCATTGAGGAAGCTCATCCATGTTTTTATCCTGCATTGAGGAAGCTCATCCATGTTTTTATCCTGCACTGAGGAAGCTCATCCATGTTTTTATCCTGCACTGAGGAAGCTCATCCATGTTTTTATCGTGCATTGAGGAAGCTCATCCATGTTTTTATCATGCATTGAGGAAGCTCATCCATGTTTTTATCGTGCATTGAGGAAGCTCATCCATGTTTTTATCCTGCACTGAGGAAGCTCATCCATCAGATGTAGGAGATGAGCTCAGCTCCAGCCCTGTGGCTTGCTGTGAAATTGCTGTTTGGCATTGCCCATCTATTGTTGCAGAGCTCTTAGTGCTGCACTTTGTTTGTGGTTCTCCCCTTTTTTTACCAAGTCTGTATAAGGTGTTTATTTGCAGATTCTTTGCCGTCCATGGGGAGGGTCAGGATGTGCCTCCATAACAAGGGCTGGGCTTTGTGCTCAGTTGGGAAGAAGAATGCTCCCTGCCTTGTTACCTTACTCTTGGTTCCTATTGGAATGCTTTTTAAATGTCTGAAATGTGGTAGGTGACTGACACCAGCTTAGGCACACACCAGGAAAAGCTGCTTAATAGTTATGCATTTAAAACTTTGAAAGAAGAGTAGATAGGTGGCCATGAAAATATTTATTACATCCATATGAAATGGCCCATTTTTTAGCAGCTGCTGGTGTATTTCCATAACGAGCATGTTCCACTGGGATTGTGTTTACTTTAATAAAATTTTTCACTGCTTCACTCTGATCGTATCTGTTCTTGGATAAGAATAGTTTGCAGGGCAAAATGAATGAGTGGCTTTATGCATAATACAGGAGTATCAAATTAATCAAAGTGTAAGGTGCTTTCTGCTTTTTAATACTGACTAAATGTTTTTCTTGCAGAAGTTAGTTGAGTTGGCTGCAAAATAGATTGTTATATTCCAATGTCTTTTTTTTTCACGACCTTTAGAAAAGGTTTTACTTTTTCTTTATAAAAAGGTCCTTTTCCCACAAGACATATGAGTACTCTAAGAGGTGGCTATGGGAAGAGGGAGGTAGTAGAGTTTATGTTTAAGAAGCTTAATTAACTGTGGCTTTGGGAAGCTGTGGCAAATACTGAGAGGTCCTGAAAGTCAGAACAGGAGCTCATGAGTTGGATTTCTTGGGTTTCCAGCCTGATTTTTCCTAAGTGAAGGGTGTTTGACCCATTGAGCCAGATTGCTCTCTCCCAGTTTTTATTGCTGTGGCTGGTGTTCTGAGCAGCTCCTGGTGGAAGACTGGAGCCATTTCATACTTGGATGCTTTTAAAAAAAGAAATGAAAGTGGATGAAAGCTTTCTGCAGATTCACCAGGCCCCTGGCATTGCCTGGTGAGTGGTACCAGCCTGTGGTGTGGCACCCTGCAACTGGCACTTTGATTTTTGAATAAGTAGAATGCTTGGGGCAAAAGGCAGGTAGTGCAGGGATTAGGGCCTCCAGCTCTTTCTCCTTTTTCCTCGTGTTCTTTGGGCCCTTGTACAATTGTTCTTTGTTCAGGAGCAGCCTGGGATGCTGCTGTCCCTGCTCCCTGAAGCTGCTCAGTGTCTCTGCCACAGCTGTTGTCTGCTCATAACCAGCAGCTCTGAGGTGAGAGATTGGTCTCTGTTCTCACTGCCCTGAGCCTTTTCAGCTGTTTTGGTGTGGAATTTTGCAGATGAGTTTTGCTGAAATAATTTCCTGATGTATTTTTACCATTGATCTGCACATTTTGCCAGGAGCCTGATAGTTCACCAGTAAGGGATGTGCTTTTTAGCTTTAACATTTTTGGGCTATGGTTAATGCCACTGATGAATTCTGTAAAAATGTAGAAAATTTGCAGTAATTTAGCATGGAATAAGTAATAATATTGATTTTTCTGGGTTATTACATTTGTTTTTAAAGGTAGATGAAGCAGTAACAGCTGAGACTGCAGCGCTGATCATGGCAGTGTCACTGTAAAAGCCTGACAACTGTCACTTCACTTCAGAGATAATATAAAGAGCAGCCCACCTTTAAATCAGGTGATTAGCTTCCTTCTCCATGCCGAGGCTGGAGTGGTTTTTGCACTGAGTTTCAACAAGGGGAAGGTTCCCAAATCCTGTTCTGCCCAGGCAATGGGAGTTTGCAGTGATGGTGCTGTGACTTTTCCAGTTACTGAGCATTTCCCATGAAGTGCTCTGGCCTTTTCTTAGCAGTTGTGGGGGAAACAACTTTCAGAATATTAAGTTTGAGGTATGTAGGAGTAGAGATTTTTTTTTTTTAATATTTGTGGTGTTTTGTCTGGGGAAAATAACCTTGGAATATGACGTGTCTTGCCATGAATCCCTTTTGTTAAGAACAGCTGTTGATGATTTTGGGGTATCCAGTTGGGTACCCCGAGGGTGAAAAGTGCTGAGAAGAGATCTTTGAAAAAGTAAAAAGCCTTCAATGTTGCAAGTTTATTTGAATGAAAAAAAAAATAAAAAATCTTTGTTTGCAGGTGGAAAGCTTTGTTTTAGGTTAATTATGTGTTTCTAATTCTGCAGTGACTATTCAGCCTCAATATTCAGTACTGCTTTCAGAAGTTTTATTAATTTAACATGAGCTGCTTGCATGAGACCTTTTTCTATTCCTGTATTTTTGATAAAATACAAAAATTTCTTAAAGCTTTTCACAGCAGTTTGAGATTTAAAAGAAAAGCAGTCACAGAAAACATTTTTGAAGTGGTTTTGTCAGAAGTAAATATTAAAGGTGTTAAATGTTCAGGAATGCAAAGAGGCTGTGTATTAATGTATGACTCTGTGCATGACTCTCTAAGGCATCTCCCACTCTCTTCTGCTGTTTTTTTTTTCCTCCCTGCACTGTGTTTGCCCTTTTTGATAAGTAAATACATAATGAATTTAGGGAGTGCTGGGAGACAGGAAATGAAAGGAGTAGCCGTTTAATACTGGTAATAATATGTATTTTGGGCATCAAACTTTGAATTAAGATGCAAAGGCTAAAGTAGATCACTGGAAGAGGTTTGTGTGATACAGGATTTAAAATGGCTAATGAGTAAATGCTGCTGAGGATTTGGGATTCAGCCTTTAATATTGGGTTTTGATTTTTGAATGTAACAACGTAGTAAAAGTCTATTAAAGTAAAACAGGTTGCATGGTTTCAATTTCTAGGGGTGGGTCTTTTTTTCTTTTTTTTTTTTTTTTTGCTTTTAAGCAGTTTAGCAGAAAGCAATTAAGAGAGCTCATTCTAATGGCTAATCAAAATCATAAACCAAAACACAAAATAAAGGCAAAGTATAAATTAGTGCTACTGAAAAGATGTTCCCAAACCAGCTGTGCTTACATACATCAAGTTTACATTATTAACTGCACCATTTCTCCACCAGTATGTTGTCAGCACAGTGGAATGAAGCCTTCATCTTCACCCATTATTTCCTTTCATAAAAACTAAAATAACTTCATCATAAAATAAGGCGGAAAATAAAGTCACATAAGACGCGGGAGTTGGAGATGCGCCTTTTCATTCTAACGTTTTGTTTAAAAAAAATGTAAAAATATGAAAGGGGTGAAGCTGCACTTGCAGAGCTTTTGTGGGGCTGGCTGAGATGAAGATGCTCAGATGACAGATGGGTGCCCCTGGTCCTGCAGTGGCACCGGGGCAGGGAGCAGCAGCCCCAGGAATGCAGAGATGTGTGCTGCAGACATTGCTGTCACCCTGCTGGGCTCCCCACACCAGAGATCTGAGCTTGGTCCACAAACAAGGAGCTCCCTGTCCCTCCCAGAATGGAGTACGGGCAGGGAAAGGGGCAGAGCCCAGGAGCAGAAGTGAGGAAAGTTCTCTCTTCAATGTGAATGTCTTGTGGAAGCAATATCAGGGCCATTAGTGGTTTGGAAAGCAGCACTGTGGCAGGCTCGGCCCTGGGCAAGAATCTGCTTTAGGGCCTCTCCTCCCTCCCTCGTGCCTTTAGTCTGGTGCTGGAGTGATGGGATGCTCCAAATTTCTGTGAGGTGGTGACAGCTCATGGAGTGCCCATCCCTGGAGGTGTCCA
Source organism: Thryothorus ludovicianus (assembly GCA_013397245.1). NCBI lineage: Eukaryota > Metazoa > Chordata > Aves > Passeriformes > Certhiidae > Thryothorus > Thryothorus ludovicianus. The sequence goes on along the minus strand of VZTB01011685.1, from coordinate 589,795 downwards.
AGCACTGGACGTGGCACTCAGTGCTCTGGGCTGGGTGACAAGGTGGGGGTCAGGCACAGCTTGGACCTGATGGTCTCAGAGTCTTGTCCAGCCTCGGTGGCTCTGTGATGCCTTCACTGCCTCTGGGTTGTGCTGCACAGGGAGGATGCTGCGCTGATCCAGGCCCTCCTGCCCCAAGGGGAGGCTGAGGATCAGCAGTTCCCAAAGAGAGCTGAAGTGCACCAAAGAATGATCGTGGGGCACGTACCTGCCTGGGGCTGGGGTGTCTGAGAACTTGGGGGGATCAGCCCCTGGCACAGGCACTGCATGTGGGAGCTGCCATGGATGTGGGTGTGCTCCCCCCGCCCTTGCTGCTGTTTATTTCTGCATCCTGTGTGTAGCTCAGGTCCATTTGTGTCTGGTGTGAGGGAATTCTGCTTCAGGGTTTGCTTTAAATCCTTCTGCCCTTGTGCAAAATGCTTTGGGAGTGCTGAGCTGCTGCAGGGTCTGGTTGCCCTGGTCAGCAAATGCTGTGGGTCCCTCTTATGCCCCACTAGGACAGATATGCGAATGTAATTCAATTTATCCTGGCAAATTTATATGAGCTTTTATTAAGTTTAGGTAGCTTATTAATATAGTAGTATAATCATAGTAGGGAACACGGAAAATTTAGAGGTAATAATTCATCTAATTTGCAAAGGGGAGCTTGAAGCATACTTTCTTATTAAATATAATTCAAACCAGGTAGGAAAGTATCATTAGACACAGTGTCCTGCGATTTTCCATGAGTGAATTGTGCAAAGCTGAATCAATGGCTGTGATTGCTAAGATTACAGATTTTTCTAGACATAGGAACGGCTGCCATTGCTGTCTGGACTTCTGTAGAGCATGTTGTTAAGGAAATTCCTGGACAGGTTGGCAAAAAATGGAGAAAGCAGCTTAAGCATGTGAAATGTAATTTGAAATTATCAGACTTAAGGAAGGTTACTTGATTGAGTTTTCAAGGATTTTTGTGTCTGATCTTATTTGATATTTTTAATGATCACCCAGACATAGAGTGGATGTGTGGTAATACAGTTTGCTGATGACAGATGTAAGAACATATTGTCAATATATAGGAGAATAAAGATGACAGTTTGGTAACTTGAGGATTGAAATGGGGTGGAAATTCGTAAATCATAGGTCCAGTAATTCACTTAAGACGAGTGCTAAATCTGAAACATAAGGCCAGACAAAAAAATGGAGTTGATTAAAAGGGATTCTAAAAGACACCAAGAAGGAATGGTGTAGACAAGTGAGGGAAAGCTCTGGTTCCTTTTAGAGCTCAGATCTTTAAAGCTGCTCCAGGAAGGGCCTTGCCTGTCCTGAAGGCATCAGTACTGAGTCTTTGCCAGAATTCCACTCCTGTTCCCTGGCATAGATGTGGCTCTTTGTGCTCTGCTGTTGGTGGTTTGCTGTCAGTGCTGGGAACAGAGGGGCTGCTCCTCCAGGAAGGACCTCGGCTACACTGGCTAAATGTTTGCAGATATGTATTATTTATATTTCTTTCTCCACTACTTGAAAGGTTTTCTGCCCTCCATGCACTGCACAGTCTCTTCAACAACTGCCAGAGATCTCAGATTCTCCTGGACCATCCCATTTGTCCCTCCCTGGATGTTTCCTTATTTGTGTTTGTTGTTATACATACTTATTTTACATTGTACCTTGCCTTTTTGCTTGTCTAATCTGTCTGTTCTGGCTCTGTTATGAGTAATCATTTGAATCCCTCCTGTGCCCAGTGGGATGTTGGGTTATTTGTTGCACATACACAGTCTGCAGTGACCTTTGGTTTGTGGGGTTGTTTTTTTCAGGAGAGAGGGAGATTTTTCTCTTTTTCCTCATTAGAAGATGAGAACAAGCTGAGCTTAATGGGCATTAGAGTTTTAGCATTCTGTTGTTTTATTTTTCCTTCTCCTTTCTACCTGCACAAGAGAGGAAGCAGCATCCAGGTTATGGTGAAATCAAGGAAAATTTTGTGCAAATCAGGCAGCATCTCAGGAGGGGAGCCCATGCTTCAGCAAAGTAACAGGGCTCATTTTAAAGGGATCCAGGCAGCTGCAGTTTATGGAGAGTGAACTGAAAATGTTTGATTAAAAAGCCACCCAGTAGATGAGTTGCATGATAGGGAATGGAAAAAAGAGTCTCAGAAAGGATGATGTTTGGAAAGGACTTCTGGAGTTCATCCCATCCAAACTCCTGCTCAAGCAGGGTGCCCAGAACCATGTCCAGGCAGCTTTTGGGGAGATTCATTACAATATATCAATTTATTATTGCTTAATTTCCTGTATTTATTTATTTGACAGTATAATTCAAACACTTAAACATGGGAGAACAGCCACAGAGAGAGGAACTCTTCTCTCTTGATTTTTTTTCATGTATTCAAAGAATAACTACGCTGAAGTACGGATTTTGCATTTTGTAGTGGATGTTGTAATGATTTCTGCAGTTTTTCTTTCAGTAAATTGTCAAAACCACCTATAAGAATGATTTGCAGTTTGGTGACTGGGCTGTGTTGTTTTCCTACAGCTCCTTTTATTCTATTTCATACAATGAAATTCTCTACTGTGAAAAGAAATGCATATTTTATTTAATTTATTTTAAAACTTTGGAAATTTGTAGACGATTGCAGCAATCTTTTTATTGTTCAGGAAAGATCCCATAGCTTGTTCCAACTCTGCTTTTGAGCTGTCTGTGTAATGGACACTGCTCCTTTTAGCCATAGGATATGGGGCAAGCGTTTTCTCTTTTCTATGTCTCTAAAACTGCTAAAAATTGTAGAAAATAGGTGGATAAAATGGATAAGAAATAACGAGTAGTAAACAGCAGTTCCCATGTTTTGTCTTTAGAGATAATTGCTTTCCAGTGTAGCTCCTGAGATTTTCTCAGCAGCTTTGGGGGTTTTTCCTGCTCCTCCTCCCAAGTTCCCAGGTCTGTAATGAAGTGTTGTCCTCCCATAAAAATGTCATAATCCTGGAGTGATGTAGAGTGCTTCTGGAGCTGAGATTGATGACACGAGGAGCAGTTTGCTGTAATACACTTAAAGGCATCATGGTCCAGCTGCCAGAGGCAGGAGTTGAGGAACTCAGGTCTGGCTGCTGGCCCTGGAAATGATTCCTGTGGTGACCTTGGACAAATCTCCTCATCTCTTTGTGACTCTTCTGCACAGATGGGGATCCCAGTGCCCCTGTGGCCCCATCAGGCACAGTGTGAGGAATGCTGTGGGCAGGATGAATTTGCCATGAGGGGACAGCTTGAGTCTGTAGAGTCCATATGAAGTAAAATTTATTTGCTTTATCCGAGTTTATCCTTACTAAAAGCCTGGAAACAAGTGCATAAAATTCTGTGTGAGTTTTCTCATCAGTCTTGGCTATTTCCTTTTTACTGGAATCAGGCACTTGCTTCCCTGGCAGAGTGCATTTTCCATTTGAATCCACTGGAATTTACTCGAGATATTTTTCAAATTTATAGTGCCTGTTAAGAAAGGAGGTTTGCCCAGTGGGCCAGTTGCTGTGTTTTAAAGTACATATTTATTATATAATCGATTTCACTCTGTTGTTCTAATATTCAGCAAGGATTCATTTTTCCACGGTTATGAACCTGCCTTGTGCTCACACCCTGCTTGGGAATTGCACATGGAGGGTCCCTGTATTGACCTGTTGAAGGTAAAAAAAGCAAAGAAGGGAGGTGACATATGGCCAGTCTGATGTCATAGACAGATATAATTTCTTCTGTTTTCTGTATTTGCTATACTTAGTGTATTTTCTCAGTTTCAGCAGCTGAGGATTTTAAGCAAAAAGGGTTAATATTAGGAATTCCACAGTGAGGTTTGTGTGTGCTCCTGGTGAGCATCACTTCCCTTGTGCCATGGGATGAATCTGCCTGAAGGGAGAACATCTCCCCTCCCTTTTGTTCTGTCAGTACCTGAGGGACTTCTGGGAACTTACAAACACATGTGTGCAGGTGCTTTCATGTAGCATCCAGTTTGATATTTATATTTCTTAAATAGGTTGTAATTCTAGAACAAAATCAGGCTTAGGAAGGATCTCTGTGTTGGTGCATGCAGCTGGGGACCTCCTGTGATCATCCAATGGGAGGTGCCTTTTGCTCATCAGAAACCACTGGAAATACATAGAAATGAAATTAGGTGGGGTATCTTAAGGCTTGTGTTCAGTTCTTTAGGTATCAAAGAAATAAGTAATGGAATTTAACCTAGTATAAAATAATTTTTCTTGTTCTTTGAGGTGTTTTGTCTTCACTGTAGGAAGATTTTATTACCATTTAACCTTACTGTTTTCTTCTTCACATTTTCTTTTAAAAGATTAAAAGGAATATACCAGACTGAGAATGGACATGACATGCAGATTTAAAAACGGAGTGTTTAATGGAATCATGAATAAATGGAAACAGATTTGTCTGTCAAAAATTAAATAGGAGTATTCTTTGATTAATATCAAAATCTAATCTAAAATAGTTTTAGCCATTTCATACAGGTGACATCTGTGCTTAAATATAATTTCCTCTCCCTGTTCTGGCATGACTGTTAATTACTTACTCAATGTAGTTCAACATTTAGTTAATAAATATGTCAAGCTTTTACCATGGTGTTCTTTTTGCAGAGTTGTGAATTTGCAATTAGTTTTAGATTTACTACATGGTGACAGACAGTGCTGTATAAATAGAGGTTAAACACACAATTTACATATTAATTTCATGATTCATTTATTCAATGATTTATGTGGATATAGATTGTATTTAATCTCCGTGCTGTAGTTGTTTCAGGCATGACGAACAGAATCACTACACTGGTGGAGAAGTAATGATGTCTGTATTGAGCCACAGCAGCAGAGAGGAACAATGAGAGATTTGGAAACCCAATTATTCATTAATCTCAATACTTTTTGAGAGGCTGGTGAAAAGCAGTAATAGGTTTGTAAAGCATGTATTTACAGATGTACACGTGTACACGTGCACACACGCACGCTGGGGAATTGGATGCTCCATCTTGTCTGGGTAATAACTCACATTATCATTAGATTGTGCTCTGGGCCCAGCTCTGTTAACCCTGGAGGCCACTTTAGTCACCACCTTCCCATTCTGGCCCTGCTTATGTCAATGGCATCGTTTTCTGGACTCCATTTAAGTGTGTGCTGGTTGTTGTATTCCAGAAATCTCCATCTCTGCTTCTTCTGCTCAGATCATTTGCAGTCGCTCTCTCTTCATTACAATTCTTAAAAGGAGCTTAACAAGCATTATTTTATCTGTAAAAACACTTTCTCTATTTTTTTTTTATCCATAAGTTTTAATTTTGTTTTATTGAAGAGAAGAGCAAAATATTCATGAGGTGAGATGAGGACTTGAGAAAATACGTGCTCTGATTTATATATGCCTATTATACATATGTGGATATGAAAATAGTTAGAGGAAGTATTTTATAAATACAGTTAGGGTTATAGCTAAAGCTCTTGCACATGTATTTGGTATGATGAATGCACCAACTCAAAGCATATTTTTGGTTTAGTACGATTTTCCTTCCTGCCAGTTGTGAGTATAAAGGTCTCTGAAGTGCAGATACATCTTTGACCTAATTTAGCAAGATTATGGCCTTTCAAAGGGCTTGATGCACTTCAGACAGTGTTGAATTAAAGGATATCTCTGATTTTGCTGGGTTCCTGTTCCCTTGCAGTATTGTGTGTGAATCCTGCACGCCTTTTTTTCCTTTCCCAAGTTCTTTGTGAGGAAAGGGGAAGGCTTCACCTTCAGTGTGTTCTCTGAATCCCTCCAGACAAACCCTGAGTTAGCCCCAAAAAAACCAAACACATAACTGAAATAAATCAACCAGGGTAGTTGAAAACAAATTGAGAAACGGAAACAAAAGATGTAATTGCAATAATTGCACCTTTAATTCATTAAGAGAAATGGCTCATGGCT
>VZTB01011685.1:559693-583565 GCA_013397245.1 Thryothorus ludovicianus | reverse complement strand
CAGTTGTTGGACATGTTCAGGAGTTACAGTGTGAGTTCAGCTCTTGGACGTGTTCAGGAATTGCAGTGTGAGTTCAGGAGTTGGATATGTTCAGGAGTTGCAGTGTGAGTTCAGTTGTTGGATATGTTCAGGAATTGCAGTGTGAGTGGAATTCAGCTGTTGGACACATTCAGGAATTGCAATGTGAGTTCAGCTCTTGGGCTGTGAGTGGAGTTCAGCTCTTGGACGTGTTCAGGAGTTGCAGTGTGAGTGGAGTTCAGCTGTTGGACATGTTCAGGAGTTACAGNAAGCCACTGGCTAGGGGAAAATACTGTATGAATGATCCTGTGAGATAAAGTGCTTTGGACTGACACTGGTCATTACCAGGTTAACAGCTCCTGGGGAGAGGGGGAAATCCTGCTTTGCTCTAAGGAGTTGCAGTGAGTGGAGTTCAGCTCTTGGACATGTTCAGGAATTGCATTGTGAGTGGAGTTCAGCTGTTGGACTGTGAGTGGAGTTCAGTTGTTGGACATGGCCAGGAGTTTCAGTGTGAATTCAGCTCTTGGACATGTTCAGGAGTTGCAGTGTGAGTGGAGTTCAGCTGTTGGGCTGTGAGTGGAGTTCAGCTGTTGGACATGGCCAGGTTTTGGTGGTGGTGAGGTGCCCCTGCAGCCCCTGGAGGAGGCTGTGACCCCATGGGAAGCTCATGGGAGCAGAATCCTGCAGGATTTGTGATCCTGCAGGGGACCCACGCTGGGGCAGCCTGATTCTGAAACCCTTGGGAAGGGATCCGTGCTGGAGCAGCTGCTGAAGAGCTGCCTGTGGGAAGGACTCACGTTGAGAAATCCATGGAGGAGGGTTTCCCATGGAGGGATCCCACACTGGGGCAGGGCAAGGAGCAGCAGGGACAGTGTGGGATGGGCTGAGCACAGCCAGCAGCCCAACCATGTGGAGAATATCCACGGGGGGAGATCCCACAGAACTCTTGGGGTACCTTCTCTCCTAGACATGAAAGGATGAAAACAACCCGAATATATATTTTTTTAATTTTATTTTTTATTTAATGTCATGGAAGCTGCACAGGGATGAGTTGAAAACTTCAGCCTCTTCCTTAGGTCCCCCCCTTTGCTCAGACATTTGCTCTCAGGTTTTCCTGGGTCCCTGAGCACTCAGGTGTGTGCAGCACATGTGTTCTGGTGGTGTTTCCCTTCATTTACCTGGGAGGAATTGCCAAGTGTGTTTTAAAGCTGCCATTTCTACTTCTTAAATCAAGTCCCTGAATATGTTAGTAGATCTGGAACCTCACTCCAAAACCCTTGAAAGTGCTCTGTGCTGAGTAGCTGACTGCAGGGAGCAGGTGTCAAACAATATTTAAATGACATTCTCAACAAAATAAATATTGAGCTGCCCTGTCACTTTGGTGGGAGAATAATCTGCTCAAAAAAAAAATCCCATTCATTGTAAACTGCCTCTGACATTTGTTCTTCAGGAATTATTTGCAGTTTATCTTCTGAGCTAGAGCCTTTATCAGCACAGCAGTTGAACTGCAGTGCAAAAAAAAATGGTAATTGAGTATTTTATCAAACGCTTCCAACAAAACGGACTTTGCAAGTCGTAAATGAAGATTAAAACCATTGTTGGCAGGGATGAACAAATTGGAATGATTTATTATCCAAAACATCAATATGTCACTGCTCAGAAATAAAATAAAAAGAAACAAACAACTGCCCCCCTCCCTGCAAAATGTGCACTTAGCCTCAGCCAAGCGATGGAAGGTAAATACATGTTTTAATTATTTGTGCTAGAGAGGCTGTTTAAAAAAAGAAAAAGAGAGGAGAGAAAGCATCATCATAATGGCACAGCTGCTGTGGGACATTATGTGAGGAAAAGAGACAGTAATAAGAGAACTGTGTCAAAGGAAAGCAACTCTGAATGTGTACTTCAGCTCTCCTGATTACAGAAGGAAGATTAAATATTATAAATGGGGCAATTTGACAGAGTGGATTTACTACTTGTGTTTAACACCTAAAGAGCCAGGGTTTTTAAAAGGAGCCTTATCTCACTTGTGAAATATCTTCAAAAACAAATTGAGGGGAAAACATATTGCAATATTGTCCTACTTACAGTGTATAAAAAATGGAGTGGTCAGGAATGAAAGAAGTTAATCTGTTATGAGCTTTGTATCAGTTTCAGATTAGAAAATAGAAGGCATGAGGAGTCTTAAAAGGACTGTGGGATTTAGAAATTGTATTTTCTGTATTTGTTCATGAAGCCTGGTTCAGCCAAAGTCACTCCTGTGATGGTGCAGTTGCTCTCCCTGCCCTGAGAGGCAGAAGGCAGCAATGGTTTTCAGGGACAGCAGCAAAGCCACTTTGCTGCTGTTTCCCTGGAGAACTTCTTTGTGTAGATGTGGAATCTTTAATGTTGGAAGAGACTTCCAAGATACCAAGCCCAGCCTTTGGCATCCTGTGAAGTGCCACATCCACGTTTCTTGAACCCTTTGGGGATGGTGACTCCACCACTTCCCTGGGCAGTCTGTTCCAATGCATGACCTCTCTTCCAGTGCAGAATTTCTCAATTTCTCCCTAATTTCCAACCTGAACCTCCCCTGGCACAACCTGGGGCCATTTCCCCTTGTCCTGTTGGCAGCTGCCTGGGAGCAGAGACTGACCTGAACCTGGCAGCTACAGCCACGTTGCAGAGTTCCCAACCATTTCACCCCTGTTTTTTACATCAGCCGGGATCAAAGAGTTCTTCTTGGATCCTTTGTTTATAAAAAGATCAGAAGGTTTGGGGAAAACTTCTCTGGTAGCTCACCAGCTGCTGTTCCCATTTCTGAATTAAGGTAATCACTGAGCTGAAACTTCTCTGTAAGTCAGAGGATGTGAAGCCACACTTTAAACATCCCTACAGCTTTTCATTTTCTTGCTCTTTTTTCTCAATAATGTGCTTTTATCTTGAACACCAGGTGGAGGAAAGAAGTGAAAGTTTCTGTTCTGAGAACAGATTTGCCCATTGCTGCTGTATTTTTAGCATTTAAGCAAGAGAGAAAGACACGTGTGTTAATGTTCTACTTGTTGCAATTGTTTTCCTCCATTGGATAAAGGAGGCAATTTAAAAACAAAACAAAGGCAAAAAAGCAGGGACAGAAGCCCAAAACAGGAGGTAAAGCCTTCTCTCATCCTGGAGAGCCAGCTCCAGCAAAATCCTTCTTGGTGTTGTCAGCCTTAGTGCTTTGCTGTTTTCAAGAAATGACTGAGTAGTAGAGAATAGCTGAAAGAAATACTTGTCTAAACTTTTGAGAGTTCAGTACAAAAAAACCCAAAAGTGACCAGTGAAACCTTTCTCTTCTTTCTTGCAGTTCAAACGTTGCTGTTCTTCTGTTATCAAAGTTGGTGTATATTTTTCTTTTGTGTATTCAAGAAGCAGACTTGTCTGTTCACCTTGTTTCGGTAATTTTCAAAGTATTTTGGAATGGAAACAGCTATGGAAATTGATTGGGGAGATACAGAGCTTGTTTCTATTCCAAAAATTGAGATTCCCTAGAGTTTGGTACAGTATTAATGTATCTTCTGGTCATTCTTTTCTCCAAATAACTGAGGAGGTTTTTTAGAAATTTCCTGCTGTTCCTATACCTTGCAGGGAGATATGGTAAGAAAATATTTTTTAAAGAAGAAAAGACTCTTCCATTTCTCTTGGGAGCCTGCAGCTGGTTTGATTATTGTACATCCTTACCATTAACTTTGCATAACAACTGTGAGTTTTTGTATCTTTGTGTTGTTTCTGACTAAAGCTCCAGCGTGGTGCAGAGTTCCAGGCACCTTTCAGCACCGTGCAGTGAAGGTGGTGCCTGGAATTCCTGTGCTGAACAACTCCTCAGCATCCTGTACATCATTTTTATTGGTTGTAATAAAGGTGGAGAGGCTTTGTGCCATCTGTACAGTGCTGGTTGGAAGTTTGTTTAAAACATTTATGTTCCAAAGCGATTTGGAGTTCAACAGAGATAATATTCCATCTTCCCCAATTAAAATTATTAGCTTCAGTAACATAATATTGAGGTTGGAAAGTAAAGCTCTTAACAATTGGGCAAATGCCAAATCTGGGAAATAGGACCCTTTCCATACCCTGGTTACATAAGTGCCTGAGCCTGTTCTTGGTGAAGCTGCTCTCCCATGGATTTCTGACTTTTCCATGGATTTCTGAGGTGCAAGTGGCGTGTTCAGGGAAACCGTGTGTGTGGAACTGGGGCTGCAGAGCTGACTTCAGCCTGGGAGGGAGGGAGGGCTGTCCTTGGGAGCCAGCCCAGGGATGGGGACAGACTGAGAGGGACCAGCTCCATCCACAGTCGGTCCTGGACCCATCAGAACTCACAAACCCTTCACAACCATCGTGAGACTAATTCTTGGGCTATAAATCACAACAAACGAGCTCTGTGCTGGCTCAGTTCTGTCCTGCTTCATTGTTTGGTTAAAGAAACATCTCTGAATGCTGGTGAAGAGCTGCTGAGTAAGGAACATTCTGTGTCTCAGCCAGTAAATTTCACCTATTTTAGCCCTTTTTGCATAATAAATTCATGTTGTGGAGTTAGAGGAGTTTGACAGGCCTGTATGTGCTGATTAATCTTCAGCATCACCTTTGCTCATAAATTTAGTGTAACATAGTACAGAGGTTGGCAGAGCTTTGTTATCCTTGAGAAATTAAAGTGGTGTAATTCCTACCCCACCTATCCCAGTTTGCTGTAACACTGGCTTAAAATATATTGGGAGAATCACATTATCAAATTATCAAGGCTAGGAGTATCCCGTGAATATTATTAAAATATGTCATGCTGAATATATGGAATATTTTGGTATATTTAGCTCTTCCAAGTCAACATTTTGTTTTAATATAATATGTAATAAAGGGAATGAAGTTACAAAAAATTGTTTATGTACTTGTTTTTTTCAGTCAGCAGGTTTTTGTCTTGGCCCCTGATGTGCCAGAGACCTTGAATTTTGAACAATTAAGTAATAGTACCCATTAAACTTTATTATCTTCTGCTACTCCCCAAGCTAAAACAGTTCTGGGCAAAACTGAGATACTCTGCAGGCTGAATGAAATGAGGGGATTGTTCACAGTTTTTAAGAGACCTTCCTTATGTGTAAAATATACAATAATTAAACCACACTTGGAAAAAAATACAGCATTTATGTCCTGGCTTAATCAACACTGGTCTTTGGAGAATGTGCTGGGTGATTTGAGGAGGATAATTTGATATTTTTGAGAAGGAAATCATAGGAATTGTCAAGAAATCGTATTTGTTCAGAGAAGACAGGTACACAGGAATTCTCTGCATGGTCTGGGCAGCAGTGATTCCTAACCTGGAAGGAAAATCTTCATTTGTTCCTACTGGGGTGATGCCTGTTCTGTTCCTGGTTCAGAGCAGCCCTGGGTTGGTTCCTGGTCTTGGGAGCAGCTGGACAGACCCTGTGAACTCTGGTGTCCCCTGTGTCATTGCTGGTGTCCCCTGTGTCATTGCTGGTGTCCCCTGTGTCAGTTTTGGTGTTATCTGTGAGCTTTGGTGTCCCTGTCAGTTTTGGTGTCCCTTCTCCAGCCCCACTGATGTCCCTGATGTCCCTGGCATCCTGCAGAGTCATTCCAGCAGGGATTTGGGAGCAGGGGCTCTCCCCAGGCTGTCCAGGAGGGTTGTCCTTCTCTGCAGTTCTATTTTTCTCTGCCTTTCTGGCTCAGTGGTCTCTTGGAGGCAGAATTTCCGATGCTGCTGTTGGGCAGAAGGTGTCCAGAGCTCTCAGACAGGAGTGCCTCGTGCACTGACAGCTTTGACACTGAGCTGGTTTCCAAAAGATGAAGTTCTTGCATCCCCAGCTGAGCCTCGTTTTTCCAAACCCAGCAGATTTCACTTTTAATCACAGCCTTAATCCAGTGGACATCTCAGAAGAGAGTTAAAATAGCAGCAAATATTATTGTGCAATGTATGGATGAGATAAAACTCCACGTACCACGTTGGACTGCATTGTTTAGGTGCAATTTTTAGCTTTTTCTCCTCTTTTAAGGCAGCCCTTTCTTGGCTGCAAGAGGGATCAGATTTTCATGGAAACTCCTGTATCCCAATGGGAAATGCATAAATAAATAAATCAGAGACACAACAGCATCTGGGATAATGCCATGCAAAATGAAATGGTTCTGGCTCTCCTGAGCCCAAATAAAATGCACTGGAGAGAAAAACTCTTGTGGGGTTGCCATTAGATGCTCTCTGTGATGGTGGTGTCTGTGTCCATCCTACCTCAGTTCTGGTGGGTGATCCTCAGTTACAGAGCAGCTCACTGCTCGTGCTGCATGTTTTAACCAAAAATAATTTTCACAAGTTGGGTGTAGCTACAGAAAGACTCTACTGCTGTTTTACAGCCCTTTTTAAACTCACTTTGCATCCTGGCAGCTGCAAGTGGTGGGAGCATATTTAAAAAATACCTCAGGTTCTGAATTGGAGGAGTTGGAGCATGAGTTTCCTTCTCCCTCTCCAACAAGAGCTTATCAGGTCAGTTAGAAAGCATAATGCTGATTCTGTTGATTCAGGCTTTTAGAAAATAGAAAATTCCAGACAGCCAGAAAGCTGACAGTTACGAAATCTGTGGTGAGGTTGGAAAACAATTTGTAAGATGTGGACATGTTTATTTTATGCATTTGGCAGCTGACTCAGGTCACATTTGCACTTGAAAATAAGTTACTCCTTGTTAACCAGTTGAGATGGGTTTTCTTCAAATAGTTATTGAGTTTTCTGAAGTGAGAGGAGCAATCCAAAGGGAGGAAGAAAACAAGCTATTCCTTGGAACCAGTGTTTTTGGGTGTTCTTGTGCACTGATGTCTCTGATGCCACTCATCAGCATTGTGGTGATGCCCTGGGCTCCACAGAAAAGAGAATGGAGAAGTCTGAGTGATGAGTTGATATAAAATCTAACAGAGTGCCCTTACTGTGAGTTTTTAAATGGTAATTCTTTCCATTAAAGCCTGTAATTAGCTCAGGTGGGGTCGTTGATGGACAGTGTGTAGCTGCAGTTTGAATTTGAAGGGTTTTTCTCTTGGTTTTGGAATGTGCTGAGGAGAAGCCAAACAGCCAACTCAAGACTTTGAGTTTATTTTGGAGATTTTTTTAATATAATTTTAGGTATGGAGTGTGGTGTTTCTGAGGCTGGATGTGAACAATATCAGTATTTTCTGTGCCCAAAGCCTCATTCTGGTGATTCTCATCTTTACTCCAGCCACTTCCAGAGAGAGTTTTGGTTTGTTCAGAGAAATCATCTCCAAAACTTTGCTTGAAAAGACTTTCCAACAGCCCCTGCAAGTATGAGGTATGGAAAAAGAGAGGTCCTAGGAGGGTTCATTTTATGGTACCTGTAGTACAATAATTAATATTTTTGAATTATGTAATATAATTGGTCCTGGCTGCTGTTTGAATCTCAAATTTGAGAGAAAATTCTACGTGAAATGTGAGGGAACAAGTAACTGGGGCATCACGTGAAGCCAAACATTTTATTTCTTGTAATTTTCTATCTGCAGCAGAGTTGCAAAAGCCCAAGGCCCAGGGTTAAGGCTTTGTGCTCTTGCTGTTCTGCAGAGCAGGTTGAAGGTGGAGATGATTTCGATTTACGAGGCTGTCAGTCAGACATTAAATTAATTACAAATAGGCAAAGATTTCACAGTGAAACAAACAAGGTCTTTGACATAAATTATATCCTATCGTTAAAATATTTAGAAATGTGTAATTATGGTATTTAGCAATGTTATTCAAATTATAATTAATAGGAGCCTCAATAATATTACCACATCTTAAGCGACTTCACATTTTGAAATGCTTCCTTTTATCTTTATGTGCATTTTGGATTTAGATATCCTATTTAGGTATTTTTATACTCTTCCTTCAGGGATCATTATTCTGGTGCATCGTGTGCAGAAGTTTCAAGGTCAGCATTACTCGAACAGTTGTAATAGTCCCAACAGAAAGATAAATATATATTGACTGAGGCTGGAGCTTCAATTCTTTCAGTTGCTGAAGGTCAACAGCCCCTCTGAGGTGCTCTCCAACCTTCAAATGTCTATAGGTTAAATCACTGATGAATTACTGCCCTTCCCAAAATGAAGGGAGCACGTTCCAGGCAGGGGCAGCTGGCACAGCCTGGAGGAACCGAGAGCAAACGCTGTTCCCAGGCTTGTGGAAATGTGTAAAAACCCAAATGTCTGAATTTACTGTGTCAGAGCTGGAGTGGGGAACAGAACTCCCACTCTTTTCTCAGTGGAAATGCTGCCCCTGGCACGCCCCTCCACTGAAACAGTTGTGGTGAAATAATTTTCAACTTTGAACCAATGGGTAGCAATTGCTGGAAGCAGCAGTGAGGGTGTCTGTGAGGCTGCAGTGACAGAATTCCAGAGAGAATTTCCCTGGCACATGAAATAATTTAACGTTGAATAGTGACATGAGTTGTAGGTACTATCCCAGCTGATAAATTCCATAGTATTTAGCTCAACAAATTACAGAATGCAAAGTAAAAAGGAATTTCAGGACAGTCCACAACCTGCCTCAATGTAAGCAGTGCTGGATTTTCTTCTTCCCCTAAAGATTTTTCAGGCTGGAAGTTTTCCTCTTAGAGAGCCCTTCCAGGAGGGCAGGGGGAGACCCACGGGGATATTTGGCTGTGCAGATATTCCTGCAGTATTCCAGAGAATATGGTCTGCACAGGTCAGCTGGGGATCACCAGAAATAAAGAAACTTGTTCTCCAATTCTGTATTTTACATCTTAGCCTTCTAAACAAGCAAGCACTGCAATGTCCTCTGCAAGTTTGAGATAAATCTTCATTTAATATTACCTTAAAATGTCTTTTGCAAAATCAAATACTCCTAAAGACATCATTTAAGTGTGTAGTTTAAGGCGCATTATCCTAGATATTGTCAATATTTTTAGTTTTGGTTTGATCTGTAGAATACAGTGAAGCGTTCTTACACAGAATGCAAATTAAAATATTATCTTCCAGAAAATCTGTTTTACAGAGGCTTCTGAAGTTTGCATTGTCCACACTAGCTGTCAGCTCATTTGATATATCCTGTATCAGGAAGTTCAGATAAAGATTTTTGACCTGTAACTGGTTTAGAATAAATCGTTTTAATTTTTATGTATAGCTATATTTATGTGTGTGTGTGTATATGTTACAGTTTTTAATATACAAAAAAGCCCTTTATATTAGCAACTTTATAGTATAATTTTGGTAGCAAACTTCTTTGTTTCTTTCTACAAATGAAAAAGTTGATCTAGTTTTCAGCAGTCTAAATGTATGACCAAGTATAGACTGACTCAACTAAATCTTGTGGCCAAAATTAGGAAAAATATTAGTTTTTAATTAATTTCTGTGGTTCTGTGCACTCTCTTAACTTGTTTGGTGTCTGATTTTCATAGGAATTAGTAATTAATAGCAAAAAAATTGCAATTACCACATTTGATAAGTAGCAGTATGTGCAAACACAGCTATTTAATGTCATTTCTGCCAGAACAGGTATTTGTAAAGTAAATCACTTCAAATATAAATTTAAAAGTATTATTTACATTTCAGGAAATCCAGTTTTCCTGATAGCAGCTGAAATTCAACCTAAAATACAGTTTAAGTGTGACTGTTGTCATTATCTTGAACAGTTCAGAGAAATTACATGCACAATATTAACCTCAGCAGTTTATTCCACATAAATGACTGTAACATGCTGGGCAACATTTTTGTCATTTCAGATTTTCATCCCAACTTTTCCTTGTGCTGTTTATTAAATGCCCTCAATATCTGAATAAAGCTCTTGGGGTCCAGCAGTCTGCAGGAAGATGTGTTGATAAAATGAGGAAATGTGAGAGAAAGGAAGGTGAAAAAAATTGGGTATCAGCAAATAAATTAACACAGTTTTAAAAAATGCATAAATTTTGTAAAAAATAAGATTTTATTTGCTTCCAGCCTTCTGCTTTTTCCTTTTCCTTCGAATGAAAGCTGAGTCCCCATACATGTACGTGACTCTTAGAGCTGAGAACTTAGAGAACATTGCACAGTGTGAAATCTATGCAAAAAAACGAACATTGGTAACTTCAGTCTTCGATAAAATTTGGATTTCAACAGTGGGGGAAATGGGGAAATACCGAAACCAGAGAGTGCCTCAGCAGATAAGGGAAGCCTTCTCCTCGTGCTTGTGCCCGTGTGTTGTTGTGTCAACTCGTGACTCACTGGATTCTTCCTGGAAGGTTAAACCACAGGCCTGGCAGTTTAAGTGACAATGACATGCGAGTAATTGCTGCTGTGTCCCGGGAAATAATTTGATATTAATTGCAGCACAAATGGGAAAGGAATTTTGTCACTCCCGGCTGTGCTGAGGACGTGCCTCAGGTGTATCAAACCTGTGTGACCTTTACGTTGCTGTGGAAAGCCCTTGCTTTATTTTATTGTCATCAGAATTCACTATTGGTACAGTTTTCTGCATTTCAAAGGGCCTCAGGTTTTATTGAGATTGTATTTGATGTAGGACGTGTTTGATGTCAGAATTTGTTTGGGAAGGATGTCCTTCATCCTTTGTTCATGTTGAACTTACAGTGATTGGGGATGGATCCCGTTCAAAAGGAGCAGAAATTGATCTGGGCACCTGCAGTCCTCACTTTGTGTCCTCCTGAGCTCCAGCAGAGGCTGCCAGGGCAGAGAAGGACCAGCTGGGATGGACAGGGGACAAGGGGACAAGGCTGTGGGGGACAGTGCTGGCCAAGGACGTTCCTCACAAGGTACAAGTGCATCCTTCCGTGGGGGATTGTCAGTAGCTGGTGGTTCTGGTGCCTTCTGGAGGCTGACCTGGAACAGAGACAGAGCAAGAGGATGAAGCAGGGATTTATTAAAAGGCCTCAATGGGCACCTGGGCAGTGCAAGAGCCCAGCTGGGACACAGCCAGGATGAACCCAAAATGGTCACAAAAACGGACTCCAAACCATGAGGTCGCACACTTTTATAAGTTCTGGTCCATTAGCAAATTGGAGTTAATTGTCCAATTACAGCTCCAGGTTATGAAGCTCCATCCTCCTTGTTTTTCCTTCTCACTTCACCCTTGGTTTCACTCTTGGGCCTGAAAGTTGTCCTTGGTGCCAAGCTGGAGAAGGAATTGTTTTGTCTCCCTGCTCTGTGAAGAGAGCTCAGTAGCACTGAATATGAAACCCAGAACTACCCACAAAAACAGCCCAGAATCTGGAAAACATGAATTTTAAGGCATCAATTCTACCCTCTCTCCTTCAGAAGAGGCTTCTCCTTGGAGAGGACGCCAGGGTTGCTGCTCTGGGTCGTGTCTCACTTCTCATCTTGGGATCTTTTTGGGATCTTTTTGGCACTGATGCTCCTCCAGCCTCAGTTCCACTGGGGATCTGCTGTGGCAAAAAATCCTGTTTGAGAGGATGGATGAGCTGATAGAGGATAATTTATGTTGCTTGTTCTTTTAAACCCACTGTGAACTGAGTTTCTGTTGAGGGTCTTCTAGATGGTCCAAATAATCAGAAATCAACCTTTATGAGCATGCCCTAAAACATTCTTATTGATGGGATCTCCTCGTAGGTATCAGTATTGACTCGAAGCATTGCTACTATCTTAAAAATCAGCGTAAAAAGGGAGAAAAATGTAAAATCTAAACAATTTGTTTCTTTAAAGACCTAAATGTTAATAAAGAAAAGCATAAACTCCTTTAATC
Organism: Thryothorus ludovicianus; assembly: GCA_013397245.1. Taxonomy (NCBI): domain Eukaryota; kingdom Metazoa; phylum Chordata; class Aves; order Passeriformes; family Certhiidae; genus Thryothorus; species Thryothorus ludovicianus. The sequence continues at coordinate 571,849 of VZTB01011685.1, read as the reverse complement.
AATCAAAGTTGTCACTGAAATGCCGTAGCTTGGGCAGAGGATAATGCAATTTGGTGGAATTTTCAGTGTCTTATAAGTACCAAATATAGATTAATATATAGTTCAAAACACTTTAATTTTTAAACTCTTGTCTTTCTTCTTCACTGCTGAAAAATTATTCTTGAAAAATAAAGAAACTGCCCTGTGGTCAAAGATAGTCGTAACTACCTGTCAATCAAAAGGAGAAGTTTGTTGAGACATTTAATTACAAGATAATGTAGTCATCAAAATCTCGTTGTGGTAACTGACAGCTCATTTTGGACTGAAAGCGTGCAGCTACCTCCCCTGAGGTCAGAGATGTTCCGAGGTTAACGTAGTAATGACAAGTCCTTTATTATCACATTATGACATTGAAAAAAATTGCAATTATACTAATAAATTAATAACAGTAATAAAATGACAGTCATAATTGCATAATATACATGTTGTCAACGGCATTTTTGTTACATGGCTGGAATTCATATTTTATCTGCATATCTTACACGGTATTAAGTTTCTGTAATTCAGTCCAGGCATGCAGTGATTCCTGAAATTTCTGAAAGCCTGGGCAGTTACAGTAACTGCTGGAAATGAGACTTGGAGGCGTGAGTTGTTTTTTACATTTATGGATTAAAAAATAAATAGTGAAATGGAAGAATTTCACGTCCAACAAAATTAAATATTAGAATTTGTTTTTTAGCCATATCCTTAATAATGTTTATTATCGGATATAATAATGGATAAAAACCTGAATTAGACAGGAACTCTTAAACTGTCCAACAGACAAAGAATGTTCATTTTCCTCTGTAAATAGGGAATTTCATGGTGGTTTTTTCTTCAAATTTTCTTTACAGCTGTGCCTTAGAGTGAGGTAAATTTTGTATGGATGGGACCAAGGGACGAGGATGGGCTCAAGATACCACTGCTCTTATTTTGTTGCTGAATTTCCACTGATGAAAATCAGAAATCTCCCATTCTGATATTCACCCCTCCATTTAGTTTGTATCAACCTTCACTAGGTACAGAATGAGGGGTGAGCACGGAGTTCCACCCGTTTGTCTCTCACAGCAGCAGGTTCCCTTCTGGTGCTAATGCAGCTTTTTCTGCCTCCTTCTGACACTTCTCTGTCAGCTCTAAATGAGTGAATGTCCTGTAGCTGTGCCGTGGGGACAGGGGCACTGTTCCTCTGCTTCCCCTGCTCCTCGGGCGTGGGAAGGGCTCAGCTCACCCCTGGGGCTTTGCCCACGTTCCCAGCCTGGCTCCAGCAGCCCTGGCAGGGATGTGCATCCCTCACCCCCTCCCAAATACTGCCAGAGCCTTGTCCTGATGTGCTGTGGTCCATTCCAGGTGTTCTGAGTTCCAGCTTCTGCTTTTTTTATGTGGATTGAGCTCTGTGGAACTTCTATCTCCTTTGGTTTATTTCATTTTCTAGCAGAGTGTGAAAACACCACCAGTTTTTACGGCCTATTCTTTGGTTAATCTGAGTTAATTGTTGCTTCAGTTCCACCCTCCCTTCTTGCTTCTGCTTCTCAACCAGGTCTGATTTTCTTCCCCAGCACAGCATCATCAGTTCTGTCAGGGAACCATAAATAAAAACTTAGGGTACAGTCACAGTGGGGCACAGTTATCCCAAGAGAAATCCTAAATATTTTTTTTTCCTATGATTTGAGTTCCTTTGGACCTCTGTGGAAGGGAGTGATGCTGCTGCTGCACTCCAGGCTGGTTGTTTTACAGGACTCCCTCAAAAAAGAATTTGTATTTTGTATTTTGAGTTGGATTTTTTTTTTAATTTTTATAATTTATTTGTTTGTAACCTAACAAGGAAAATGCAAAGGGTTTTTTATCACATAGAAAATGTTGATGATTTTGATACTGCATAATTAACGTTTACTGCATCAGATTTACACAAAGGTTTAAAGAATGTGTTTATGATAAAGAGGAGTTTACACATTTGCATGAGTACAGAGTGAGTTTCCTGGAGGAGTCCAACCTGTACTTCAGTGTGTGAGGGTGCGAAAGTTTTGCAATAAAAGACTGATATTTTATTGATAAAGGAGCAGCGTCCTATTTTCCTGTATTTCCATCACAAACTTAACATGGAAGCAGATACCAGATGTGGAAAACTTCAGTTTAAATCACTAATAATTTGCAGGAGTGTAAAATACTGACTTTAGCATTGCTGTCTCTGTAAAAGCAGTTAATAATGTAATAATTATTAACTGTTCTTACATGTAATAATGTAATAACATCATTATCACATCTCTGTTACACCAGCACTGCTCTTGGGCAAGAAGTGCTAACAGAGAAGCTGTGCAATGTGTACAACCTGTGTGGAAACAAATTCTGCTCTTGACACAAAATTTTAGTTTCTTCCTCTTTTTTTTTAAATATTTAAAGCCATTTTTGAATTAACATCAAGAATCAAAAGAATTTAATGTTGAATTGTTACATGAGTTGTAGGTACTATTCCTGCTGATGAATTCCATAGTATTTAGCTCAACAAATTACAGAATGCAAAGAAAAAAACTCACAACTAACATTTCATTAATTTAATTATCTGCATGAATCACATAGTTCAACAATTCAGGTAGAGTTTGCTCAATGCAATTATTTTACTGTTCATGTGCATGTCAGTTACTCTCTGGAGATAGTGATGAATATCAAATAATTAATACAGCTGAGAATGTTTCTTGGTAGCAATGGGTATTTTGTGAGATTAAGGGGAAAGTTTATTTTTTTCAAATTTTAAATTATCTCATATTCTTAAATTTATTTTGTATCAGTGACAATTTCCTTTTTGTGTTCCCACAAAAGTTAAATGTGAAAATTCCTTTTCTTTAAAGGCGGTTGGGGTTCAAAAGAAATGGAACAGCGCAGTCATATTTACAAGTGAGTACATCGAAGTTTCAGCAGAGTTTTGCAAGTAAAGAAGTGTCGGATCTGCTGAGTTTATTTCTGTCTGAAGGGTCAGTTTTGTCAAGAACTGGCTGTTTCTGTCACGTGCAGGGCTCAGCTTCAGATGAGGCAGAATTTCAGTTATTCCATCCCCAGTGGTTTACTTGTGCCTGGTTTTATCCTTGTTACTTACATTCCTTTCCAGCTGATCCTAATCTTCCAGGACCCCCTTTCTTTTTGCTTTCTTGCTTTCTCCCTGTCCTGCCTGGTCCAGGGAGCCCTTTATTCAGTGGCCAGGTTTTGATGGGAGTGTGATGATCTGGTCCCTGGAGTGCGCTGAGGCTGTGGAACTCCTCATCCTCAGCAGGATGCTCTGCACATCATGTCCCCACATTTCTCATAACCCTACCAGCTAACGTGGATATTTTTCTTTCTGGAAGGAAGAAGACACTCAGAAAAAGAGAAACCAGAATGTAAAATAAATCCTTTTGTTCCCCCAAATCCACACAGCTCCCCCCCTTCCCTTTTTCCCCCGGACATTTGCTTTTGTGGCTGTGGTGCTGTCTCCAGTCAGTTTTCCTTTGAGTTTGGAGAGGAGGGTGGTAGATGCTTTCAAGTCGTTCACCTCTAATTTCTGAACTGCAATTAGGAATAAACTTTTTTCTTGCCCCTACTTTTTGCATCCTAGGGTAGCAATTAAGAAGAGCTGGGTGAATAGGTTACCATTTTATCCAACTCTATTACTCTGACTGATGGAGCTATTAGATAAAGGCAAACTGTAATTCTTTATTACCTGCCTGGCTCATTTCTGCACTTTGCCCTGGAGAAGAGCTGCATAAAAGATCAGAGTGTTATTGAAAATTCCTGAGCAAATATTGAGCAAGTTGCTCGGTCGCTGAGGTAATGACAGAATTCCAGGGAAATGCAGCGTGCACATGTGAGTGTTTGGGCAAATATGTGGTGAGAAACTGCTGGATGGTAGAGCTGGAGTAGGATGGCTTTGGGAAAGAAGAGCTGGGAACACTTTGTATATGATAAATATGCTTATAATTAGTGAGATCATTAGCATGGACACCATGTACTTAAGTATTCACAAAGAAGTCTTTAAGCTAAGCAGTTAGCTTCACAATGAAGGGAAGAGACAAAATGAATTATGTACAGCTGAATAAGCTTTTCAGAATCTCCAAGGAGGTGACTTGTCTGTTGATGGCCAGTGGGGGTCGAAGAGTGAAATAATTACTTAACAGCATGTAAACAATGTGAGATGTGAAGTGTGCATTTTTTCCCTTTTCTTTTTCTTTTCCTTTTTTTTTTTTTTTCATTGAGAGAGTTTCTTGTTGCGATGGCTCCGCTGGGACAAGCAGCAGAGAAATTTGATTAAATGGATGCCTGGGGTCACGACCCTGTCTAAACATGCTGCAGCTCTCAGCATTAATCAAAGAATGTTTAAAAAAAAAAAAAAAAATTTCTGACCTTGCTGCATATGAGTATTGGTGAGCTGTGAATGCAGGCGTGGATGGATGGAGGCTGTGTGAGCGCCCTGCTCACAAAGGGGACGGAGCAGGAGGCAGGTTTCAAGGACAATGGGAACCCATCATGTTGTTTCAGTTCTTGTTCCGGGACTTTCATGTGCTGATAGCCCAGCAGCAGCGCTGGAGTTGGGGAGATCCCATTAGGATGCAGTTGGGAATGCAGCTTTTTGTTACGGGCTGCTGCTGCTTGAACCCTGAGCGTGGAAAATATTTATAGCTCCGTGCTACATGGGGGATCCGTGGGTTCAGAGGGATTCTTGGCTGCCTCCCCTCGGTTTAATGGGTCTGGAAGTACAGAGGAAGCAGCTCTCCTCTGTAGGAGCAGCCAGGATTACTATCACACTTATTGTTTAAGTGTGTATTCTTAGAGTTCTGGTAGTAGCAGGGTGAAAGGTCTTGAGTTTTACTGAGCGAATTACCTTGTAACAGAGCTTAGGGTAAATCCGCAAGTGAGATGTAGCCACAAGTGGTTTTTTAATATTTGCAGTAGTTTGGATTGCTCCCTGAAAGTCCTACTCCATTTGATTTAGCCCTCAGTACCAACAATTCTCATGACAAGCAAGAATATTTTGGGTAGACAGAATTTTATCAGGGGAATCAAATGTCATTGGTGTCTGAGTTTGAAAACCGTCCAAGACAAAGATAGATCTTTCATCTATTTTTATATTATTTAACTGGGAATTGAAGCAGTGTGAATACAGGGGCAGACTGATGTCTTACCTGTGTTTTTGAAGAAGGTGAGAGAAAAGGGAAATGGTCAATGTCATATTACAGGAATTTCATCTTTCTGTCTGTTCTCTTTACCAAAGATTCCTGATCTCCTTAATGGAAGCCGCTCCTTACATTTACATGTTGGATTCTGGTCAGCAATTCAACAAATTAGAAATTGCTAAACTGTAAACAAATACAAATAATGGAAATACACGTGTAGAGAATCTGTCAGAAGGAGATATCTCAAAGTTTGGAAACCCTGAAATAACTGAATAGGGAAAAGATACAGTGGAGATCTCTGTGCTTCAGCAAGGACAACAGGACCCCACTGTAAGCTGTAGAAACCTTCAGGTGGAATTTTAGGGGAATTTCCAAGATTCATCATGGGGCTCACCATGGAGCTGCATTCACTGCTCTGAGAGTCAGAGCTTTGCATGAACAGCCCAAGCAGCCACTTCCAGTAGAGCTGTGCTCTGCATGTCCTGGTGACAGTAAAACCGTAAAAAGCAAACCAAAGACTCCAGTATTAGGCACCAATAATACAAGAAAATCAGTTTAAAAGGTCTTGTATGAAACCTCAGGCAAATTGCCTCTTGTGAGAGCTGCAGGAGCCCTCAGTGCTAGAAAGGTTTGGAGTTACAGAGTAAATCTGTGGTGGTAAAAGCCAAACCTGGGATGGCTGTTCTGGCTCCTGCATGGCCCTGTCCAAGAGGGATCAATAACACAGGGCTCATTGTTGCCCTTGTTTTTGTTACTCTATTTGGTCTTCCCGGTTTTCCCCCCTGCCTTCTTTGAATTATCTTCCTGAAGAACAAAATTAACATCATCTTAACTCTGCACCTTCTCCCCGGCAGTAATACCTTTTGGAAATTCACTGACTGAAAGAAATGTGATCTTTAAAAAATAGCCATCAGTGCTACTGAACTGGTTTGTGGGGTTTTTTTTGTTGTTGTTGTTTTCTTGTTTTGTTTTGTTTTTGAAGAGGAACTTGGAGAAGGAGAGGTGCAAGTTTTGGCTGTGATCTTTGCTTGTTGATGCAGAATTGAGTCAACAATCACCCCAGAGAGGTTTGGATTTTCCAAAGAAAACCCATCTACTCCCATTGAAACCAGAGACAGTATTTGTGTGACAGTGTTCATTCTTGTCTTTGTAAAGAAAAGACTTAATCCAACAGCAGGTGCTCTCAAAAACCCACCTCAGTTTCCCACCTCCAGAGCTTCTGAGCTTTTTTGAACTCCTGGATGAGATTTTTTGGCCAAGTTAGGAAGATAAAGCAGAGCTTTTGGGTGTGCCACGATGGGCTCCAGTACTTACTCTGTGACAGAGAATAACTAAGTTTCTAAAGTTTCTTCTGTACTTCTGTATCCTAATATTCATTGGATCTACCAAGTGCACAGTTGCCTACAGTGTCCTGAGAGTCTTTAGGTGTGAGCCCTTCAGGTGGGCACAGGGTTAAAGCTGTTCTTGATCTGCACCTTAATGTGCTGATTGAGGTGCAGATAATCCCTGAATTTCGTAAATGGCAACGCTTCTAGGATAAATATTTCAAAACTGTAGCTTGTGAAAAGTTTTAGATTTTGTGATAAAACATTCCTGATTCTTTAGCTGCGTTTTGTGCTGGTTTTTGCCTGGATTTTGGCTGGTCCTCACCGTGTATTTCTGTTAATTGCCTGCATTTATCTTTGAGAAGTGACGCAGAGGGTGGCTGCTGTTTGGACTGAAGGTGATCCAGGTCATTGTGCTCATGCCTGGCTGTTTGTATTTCTATAATTGCAGTGCAGAAGAGTTGTTCTGTTCATATCATAGATTGTTTCCTGAATGTTTCTGAAATAGAATTTTGAAAATCACCATCAGTGTCCCTTTACCATCACCCTGTGACAGTAGTAACACGTCATGCCATAACTAACCCTTACTGGCTTTCCCACTAAGGATATTTGTATTCTGGTAAGAATTACATAATTAAAAGAAAAAAATTTAAAACTGCATTTTCATTCACTCTGGAAGCATCATTTCATGCTGTAAAATCTAAATGGTCAACGGCTTTTAAATACTTTTATTCAGCTGTGCTAAATATAACTATATTTAGCTAAATATAACTGTGCTAAATATAACTATATAATATAATATAAATATAAGTTGAAAGTTCCTTTATCTTAACACACGAATTCTTTTGCACAAACACAAAAGTGATCATTTTTGTGTAGCAAAAACAGGAGAGTAGAAGATGACCAGGTCTCAACTTAAGCACAGGTTTTAGGATTAATTTAATGTGAAAGTTTTTTTTAGCAAAATGAGCAGCTTGGTTAAAAAGAATATAGAAGTGTTTGTTGTAGATTAAGAAGAAATATAATAGTGATGGGTAGAATGCTGTAGATAATAGAAACTATCTCAGTCTTTTTTCGTGGAGGTTTTGAGCCAGGACTGGTGAATGTAGTTGGGCTCATCAAAGGCAAGATCTGCTGTAGCTGTCATTAGAAGAGGATGGGGACTTTTAGGTTGCAGAATTTGATTAAAAGAAAGTGATTTCTGTAAAATTCAGAGTGTTAGGTTACAAACAAGACCCACATGTGTGTGTCATTGTAATGTCTGTGCACACGTGCAGATGTAGAGCCATGATTCTTGCCAGTGATGTGTTTATTCAGATATTGAAGGGAACTTCATGGAAAGCATACTTTTAACAAAATATTTTGTTAAAAAGAGTTAAATTTATTCATCATTCTCGCTAGAAACAATTCTACAGTAAATATTTTAAGTAAGTTTCTTAGGAAACACAATGGGCCATCTAGACTCAAGTCACACTGACAGCACTAAAAGGCATTGCTCGATTTATGAGAGCTCTCTGTTTACCCAAGAATGTAGAAATTTCCCTTTCTAAATGGGACAGCCTTATCTTTATTATTCCAGTGCCTTTTAGTTTACAGTTCTGCTGTAAGCAATGTTTCAGGAGTCTACTTCAGGATTCCTAAATAAATGAATAGACAAAATTAATGCTCACTGCTAGCAATCTACATTTCATATATTGTGTGATGGAAAGTAAGCCTTGCTGAGCAGCAGCAAAGAAAAATGATGGTGGCACTTTATTGATACAGAATTTATGTGATAACAGAAGGTAAATTGAGCTTCTGAAAATAAACCTTGTTTACAAATCCTGGGTTGTTTTTTTTAAAAAAAACAGAAGCAAACCGTGCTGGCAGTGAAAATCCAGTTCCAGGCACATCCCAGAAGCCATCTCCCTACTTTTCATCAAATTTGTGTCAGAATGGAAATAACTGTGCATCATATTTGCTCACTGCATGCAGACCAGCACCCTGCACACAGTGTGGCTGGCTTGTGGCTGCCACGGGAGGGGAAATAAAGCCAGGTTTTTATTTGCAAAAAGCAGATTCCAGTGCATAAACCGGTGCTAATTGCGTGGTCCCTATCCGGATGTCCCCAGGAAATGTCACTTCCATGCATTAATATAGACCAGGGGCTTTGTGTGCACAAGAAAAGTTTTCAATATGTCCTGAGTAAAGACAAAAGCAGCTGATGGAGTTCCAGCTCAGAGCTCTGTTTTCTCCCCAAGATAAAATCCCACCGAGTGTAGCAGCTGATGGGAGCTGAAGGGATGTGTGCTGTTCCCATCTTCAGATAAAAATCTGATAAAGAAAACAGCTGATGTAAGTTAAAACACAGTGTACTATTTATATGCTAAAAATAACATTTGGAATGCTTTTGTGTTCAGTTATCTCGGCTGTCTTGAGCAGCAATTAATAATTTATTCTGCCTATCTTAATCTGCTTTTCTGTCTGTTTATCAATGGACCTTCACTGGAAAAACCACAGTGACAAGTCAGTAAGATCCTGGGATTTGATGGGCTTCTGTCTGTAGCTGTGAGGCGGCTCTGTTCTCTAAGCTACTGCAGCTGAAATTTTACTTAATGTGCTTTTCTCAGTTCTGTTTTGTTTACTCTTGCATGTGACTGCTTCCCTTTCCCACCCCTTGTTCATCAAATCCATCATTCTCCAGGGTGAAGCTTAAAAAAAAAGACTACAACTCCTCCTACCCCTTCCAAACAAAACCCTTAATGGTTGCTGAACTAAACTGATGGTTTCTGCTAATTTAGGAGAGGATTTTGGGCATGCAATAACTTATAAAACTAATAAATAATCTGCTAGAAAAACTGTTACTTTTTATGTACAAGGTAGTCAAGTCCCTGTGGTAAGTTTTCATTTAGTAAAATTATTTAAATAAAGCAAAACTGTTTTGTAAAATTGATTTTATTTTCCCTCCTTAGTAATGTTTATTTTTCCTCTGCATTTTTGCTTGAAGTCTTGTCATGTTATTGTAGAAATTTAATATAATTTTAAGGTTGATGAGGGGCCCATAGTTTAAAAAACTCTAATCTGAGCATGGTTTGGAGAACAAAAAGCAGTGATAACCAGGTTGCTGCTCTTGGGAGGCTGAGAGTTAACATCAATTTATATCCTTAACCACACTTGATCGTGATTAAACCCAGAAAAGCATTCACGTAACACTTTAATTCAGTAACTTTGCGCATCTCCGTTAATTTTTAGGCCGTGCACCAACTGTAGAAAATCAGGGAAGCATTCCATGTGTTTGCCTGAGTGGCCTTTGGTGCTCGTGCCGCGTTTTGGCTTTTCCAGAAAGGATCCTGGGGGCCCTGGGGCTGGCGGGGTCCGGGCAGCGCTGCCTCCGTCCATCCCACAGCCCCGCTTCAGATGTTTGTCTTTCCCTAATTAGATCCACGGAATCCATTCAGGCGTCCCTCTCCCTTGTCCTGGCTGGCTTGGGCCAGACAATGAGCACAAAGATACAGTCGGACTCGTTTTCTCATTATTGATTTCACGCACCAGCTGGCAGCTGTTGGAGCTTGTTCGTTTTTATAACCCTCTGGGCAACTTTTTAAAAAGTACTTTTCTTTGACCATCTGCTAAATGCAATTGGTTTAATAATTAAAGACTTGCCATCCCTTTTTGGAGGAGCACAAATGGTGTTTCTGCAGCTGAGAGTTGGCTGGTTTTGTTTTGGGCATAGGTGGGATGATTCCTGTCGGCGATCCTGCGAGGGTCCCATGGCTCTTGTTAATAAGGGGGTGGAAAAAGAGAACTTTCCTGTGGGTTTGTTCCCCAGCAGCTGAGTGCAGCGTGTGGGGAGGGGAGATTGTGTCCAAGCTCTGTCTGCTCTCAAGTGCTTGTTTTCCAGGAGATGAGGGAATTCCCAGTTCTCGTGTTTGCAGGAGATCAGGGAGAAGTGCTCGCGCTGGGTTGGGAGCAGCGTGTGCCAGCCGGGATTGTGCATCAGGAGAGTGAGGATGAGAGCACTGGGAGGTGTTTGTCAGTGATAACAGCAGGCTCTGGGACCAGCCTGTGCCTGTGCCCTGCCTGGGGTCAGGGTGGCACAGAGCCCTCGGCACAGGCTGGAAACCAAACTCCTGGAAACCATAAAAACTCCTGTTGTGTTCTGTTCCTTTCAGCTGCTTGCTTTCTGTCTTTCCCTTTGCTGAGGGAATGACAAGTGAGACACCGGTGTCTGTCTTACTGGGACTAATTTGAGATACGAAATTATAAGCAGCATATACAAGTTCTTTCTAAGAAAACCGAAGTGCTTGCTAAAAATAAAAGCAGAGACAGTAGGTCACTGGTATGAATGGGTCCCTTGGAGCCCCTGGATTTTCCATGCAATGTGTTTCATAGGCAGGATGTGTAAAAAAGATCCAACCTTAGTTTGAACTCATCTTTATGCTGTGATTAGATCTAAACTTTCCCATGATTCCTTCAAAAAGGGCTGCTGAAAAATCCTTCTGTTTACCAAACAGTTTGCCATTTGTTTCAGATGTACCTCAGAGCTGACCTGGAGGATTATTCTCATGAGAGGTGAAAAAGGGTAATTCATTTTTTATGTTCCTTTAATCTTGGAATTCTTTCAAGAACTCGCTGCACAGGAATAGGTGCATTTTATTTTGCTATGGCATCATTTATTCCCCAAACATTCTTTGCCACACAGAATTGGTTGGAAATTTGTGTGGAAGAGGAAAGTCTGTCAGAATTTGTCAGGGTTTTTTTAATACAATTGAATAAGACTCTTTTGTAGAGAATGAAAAAGGAAATGGTCATGTGTTTTCTTAATAAGATGAAAGATATCTGTGTTTGCTTTGAGATTTTTATGTTTGTTTGTTTTAAAAGTATTCCCATCTTTAATATTTTTGTACTTTACAAACATAATCTTGTTCCAGACAGCTGTGATCTCTGGTCTCCTCTAATTCCTAAAGTAGACAAGAGCAAGTCAAATTTTCCAGAGTATTTGGCTAAATATCCCCTGAAATATAACTGAACTGAAAGTGAATGCTTACAGTAAAAGTTCAGATTAGAGTGCAAAGTTTGCATGAGAAATTCCTTTCTTGAACTTAATCCTGTGGTGGTTTTCATATGGAGCATTCTCATCATAGATTTCATGGTTGTAGTATTTTTTTTTAGATTGCAACAAGTCTGCCCTAAGCCGCGTAAGCCTGTGCTTTGCGTAGGTATTTCTCTTTCAAACAAACCTCCTCACTCCTCTTGGGTTTCTGAATTTCAGGAGCTGCCTCTCTCCGAGGCTGTTAATGACGAGCCTGCGGAGCTCTGTGTAAATGGGAAACGGGCAGAGGAGATAAATACAATTTCTTGCATTTGTTGAGCCGGCAGAGTTGACAGAAGCGGTGACAGCTGCACAAAGCGCGCTGGGCTCGGTGATGTTTCTCTCTGGGAGGTTGCAATGATCCTTCCCCGAGTGCCCCGAACCTCTCAGGGCCTTGCACAATGCTCTGTGGAGTCCCTTTGAAGTGTCCTTTTCCTGTGCTAAGTTTAGTTCTAAATGAGCTGCAGGCAGATGAATGGCCCACGGGCCACGGCGGGGAATTGAGCTCGGGATCGGGGAATTGAGCTCGGGATGGGGGAATTGAGCTCGGGATGGGGGAATTGAGCTCGGGATCCGGGGATTGAGCTCGGGATCGGGGAATCGA
>VZTB01011685.1:504848-558927 GCA_013397245.1 Thryothorus ludovicianus | reverse complement strand
ATCAGGGAATTCAGTTTGGGATCAGAGAATTCAGCTGGGGATCAGGCACAGGGAATTCAGCTCAGGATCAGAGAATTCAAATTCAGGTTGGGATCAAGCACAGGGAATTCAGCTTGGGATCAGGGAATTCATCTCAGGATCAGGCACAGGGAATTCAGCTCGGGATCAGGCCAGGAATTGCATTGCAGGCTCCCGTGGCCGCAGCTCTGCTGTGAGTTCAAATCCAGTCGAATCCTCGATTGCAGGAACCCCTGTGTGTGATTTTAATGGAGCACAGTAAATGCTCCTGGGTTTGCTCCTGGATAGTGCTGCCGTTCCCTCGGGAGAAACTCCTCATCCTCTTCCTCTCAGACAGCCCAGCACTTCCTTGATTCTGGAATCTTTGTGGAGAGGTTGGGAGCGAAAACTCCTAAAACCTCCTCTCTCCTTCCCCCGCTGGCCTCTCCCTTTGAGCTGTTCCCTTTCCCAGAGGGAGGAGGGCAGAAACCCTGGAGAGGTTTGGGGTGCAGCGCTCTGTAGAGCTGAACCTCATGAACAAATGGCTTTATTGAGTTATCTGTTAGCATTTTACACCCAGCTTTTTCCCCTGTACAGAAGACAAATTCTTCACCAGGAATAATAGAGGCCAGAAATAAGTTCAGAGTCTATAAAGGAAAGTCATCATAAAATGCATTCATGTGTTTGCAGTCCCCAGGACAAATATTTTTATTTGTGCTAAGTAATGATCTAACATTTGTACAAATTCTGAAAGCAAGAAATGGTGTTTCTTAAATTATTTTTTTCTTGGGCTTTTTTTTGTTTTTCCTCCTGACAAAACTTCACCCAGATTTTTTTCCTCTGAGGTGGCTTTTGAGGTTGCTGGGCTGAGGGGTGTGTGACAGGCGGGTTTCTCTGGGATGTGGCTACAGACAGCTGTCTCCTTTTGGAAATGGACTTCTGGCTTCCAGGAGGGGATTTGAAATGGATGCTGACATGTGGGAATTAATCCAGTTTGTCACATACGTTGGAGTGTGGCAGAGAGTGGGCTTTTCCCCCCTCTTCAGGCTGTCCCCTTTTAATAAAAATACAGGCAGAGTTTTTATTTTTCCGCAGCTGTGGTCATTGTGTCATTCCTTAGCTCACCCCTCTGGAGATGCTTCACGTTCTGCTGCAGGGTTTTCCACTGTGGTTCCAAAGGAAAAGGTGGAAGGATTCATTCTCCCCTAAAATGTGAGGGGTTTGTCCCATGCCATGGGTTGCTTTCAGATGGTGACCAGAGAGAATTCGTGTCTTACCACACCTCTCTGTAAAGGTGGCTCTACCTGCAAAAAAATTTGAGTTTGATTAATTCCTGGGCTGTCAGAACTGGAATACAGACTTTTCAGTGGAGCAAAGCAGAGAGTGCTGTAGGAAAATACACTGAAAATGTGGAATATTTACTTCTGTCTGTAATCTAATAATAACAGTAGTGCTTGGAATGTTTAATTTATGGTATCAAAGCAATTTTCCTCATTAAGTGGTGGTCTCAAACAGGTCTGATTTTGCCAGCTTTGGTCCTTTCTCCATGAGAGAGCAGGACAGTGTTGACCCTGTTTGGAATTGCATGGAATGACTGATGCCCTCACCTGTGTATAAAAACAATCCAGCATTTTTTGCAGATGGAATGAGCTGGATTTTCCAAATCTCATCTCTGCCTTGTGGCATTTGTGCAAACAATTTGTGCTGGTCTCCATGAGGTTTAATTGTGCAAATAATTCCCGTAGGACAGAGAGGGGAAATAAACACTTGGAACAGGACAGGAGAAAACAAAGGTGGTGGTCAGTGCTTCTGTTCTGTAATTTTTAATTACAGATAGTATAAAATAAATATTGAGGAGTTTTCTAGGGAATGTTAACACTATATTTTCATATATTTTTTTATTGCTTTTTGCAATTAAAGGTGTACACAAAGGGGGATTCAACTCAAGCTAAGAGCCCACTGCTCAGAGTAGTTCCATGGAAAGATTTTACTTATTTCAAAGCATGAAAGGTACTGTTTTTCTAAACACTGTAAATTTTGATGTATTATTTCAAACAGTTTTATGGAGCATCAGTTCAACTCATATGTACTAAGTTCTGAAGACCTTTTGGAAAAAAACTCATGAGCACAAACACTGCTGGGAAGAAATAAAAATAAACCATTCCATAATCTCTTGGACTAGAATGAACAGCTTATTTGTAGATCCATCATCCAAGTCCTCTAAAACTAAGAGACACAACAAAAACTGTAAAACAATTCTAAGTAATTTATTGGTATTGTTGATGCTTCCAAGTGAGTGAAGTGTGTAATGATGATGTGTAGATAGTCATTATTTGTCTTTTTTTACACACTTTATAATTGAGCAGAATAGTTTCCTGAAGATGGTTTGTATTTGTTTGCAAGTTCTGCCACATCCAGCAAGATGTATAGGTGCCATTAAAAATCCATATTGATTTCCCACAGTCAGCTGGGAGTTTCCTTGAAAAGTCAATCATTAGTTGAATGAGTGTCTAAAGCATGTTCCAATATTTACTGGTAGCTTAAGTTTTTAAGCAAAAATGACTGTTTTATAAAGAAATATTGTAGGTTCTGAGGTCTGGTACGTGAAGATTTGTTGTTTTTCACCAGTGCTCCTGTGCCGTGCTGGGCTGTTCTGCCCCAGGTTTGCACCTCTGATCTTTCACATTTTAATTTATTTGGACTTAGCCTTGGAGCTGCCCTGGTGTGCAGTCCCTTCCAGAGTCAGCCTGTGGATATTGGTGGATTTTTGGCTGGATTTGGGGTGCTGCAGGAGCTAAAGCCTTGCAGGGTTCTGTGTCTCCTGCAGCTGCTCCTTGGGCACTCACTCTGTCCTGGAGCTGAGCAGGATTTTGGCTTTTCCCCCTCTTTCCTTCCCGTTTCTTGTCTCCTTTCTTGTGCTCCTGAGGAGAGAGATTTGAGAGGGGAGGCAGCAGCACCTCCACAGGTCGAGTGGAATGGTTATAATTAATGGATGATACATTCTCTTTACCCTTACTTTCATGGACAGCTTATGGGATATCTGTGCTAATGGATTGATCCTATTTAATGTATATTAGTAATTAAAGAAAATACATTTTTAAGAGGCAGGGATATATTTAATTTTAATAACTGTCTTTCCCTGGATCAAGGAGTCTTTGCACAGAACTCTAATGGGTAACATTAGTCAAATGTGTGATAGATCAAATTGTTAAGTATGAAGGGTGTTGTTAATGTAACACAGGAGAGAAATCTTGTGAGGTAACTCTGAGTAACACCCAGGAAGAGTGCATTCATCATGGTATGCTGACAAAACATCTGAGTAATGATGGCCATTAAATCTTTTGTCATGGCTAAGATATGAAAAAAGAAAACAAGTTAAAGTGTGAGCCATTTAGGAGAATTGCCGTTTGACATGTAAACCTTTCTGCCTCTGTGTGTTCATTTTTATATTAGGAAATGAATTTGCATTTTAGGAGGAAATTTGATTTGCCTAGCAATTAGGGGGGAAATGGTGAATTTCAATCTCTAATTAGTCAAACATTTAAATGCAGAGTTGCTTTTTCTTTCCTTTTCTTTTTTTCCCTTTGGAAAGGAAAAAAAACCCCAAATCACAGCAAAACCACCATCTCACGAGGTTTGATTTTGATATATTTATTTTTGGAGAAGGTGTCTGACCATCTGTATTGTGTTTGCATGACCCTGTGTGTGAGTGGATGTTGACTGGGCTGCCCTGAACCAGGAGAAGGGAGCGATTCCCAAACACTCAGCGCTGCTCACGCTCCCTGTGCAGTGAATTTGCTGAATTCTCTGTGGTCAGACATGGCACTGAAGCCATGGATTTACATGGTGAGATCACTGGGTTGCAGTTTGTAAGAGAGTTCTGGAATTGATGGAGCAGAGAGAGGTACAGTAAGAGAATGAGGACTCGGAGAGTCCCTGGTTATTCTGACGTGGCTGAAAAACCAACTGCAAATTTCTTAAAAGGAATAAACTCAGAAAAACGTGGGTTGCTATTTTCAGGACTTCGATGGAATTGGCATTTTTTAGCAGCAGGTTCCAGTATCACATTTTTGTAAGAAGATAAATAAGAAGAAAATGGTAATGCTGAGATCAAGAAAAAGTTTGTGGTGAGACATTCTGGAGTTGCTGGAAAGGTCTGTCAGGTCACTGGAGTGTATCCACACAGCAACATTCTGTTGTTATATTAGGAGGAAATGAGGCAAATTACAATAAAAACTACATTTAGCCAAGAAAGAATTTGTAGCAGAATTGTCCAGATGGTTTATCTTAACCCTGACAGCAAAATATGTTAACCAGATTAGTAATTTAGACACCAGTGGTATAAGAGGAACTGTTTGGAGCAATAGTGGTTTGGAGGTTTTTTTTGAGTTAGTTTCTTGATTGAATTTCTTTAAATGAGTGGTAAATTTTAGTGGTTCAAGTTGTATTTTAATAAATGTGGCTCTTCAAAAAAACCTAAATTTGATATATACAACTTGGAAATAATGGCAAATGTAACTCAGACAAGTTTATTGAGTTTGTTTAGTGTAATCCTTTTTAAAAGTAAACTTTAGATAGCTTTGAACCATCAAACAGTGGTATTTCATCAGCAGCATTTATGGGGTAAGGAGAGGCCTGGAAATTCTTCAGCAAGTTGTTCCAGCAAAGTAGCAGCCCCAAAAGAACTGAAGGGGATTGGATTTGCTTATAATTTTAAACTATGGAGACATCAATAAAATATCTTAAAAGACACATGAGACAAGGAGGAAGAAAAAAGGGGAAGAGGTACAGCAGGCAGCAGTGGAATAAGAATGCAAGGAATAGAAGTAAAGGTTAGGAAATCTTCTGACCTCACTTAGGATATTGTTTTTGTTCTGGTTACCATATTCTTTTAAGATGTAACATTTGAAAAGGGGAATTTGATTGACCTTATGACTAAAGATAGGAAGTCTGAGGAGAGGCTAAAATCATGAATTTCTATAACCTTTAAAGAGCAAAGGTTGAAAGGCATTTAATTGGAAAATATAAAATCTCCTGAATTATATATCGATACATAACTCTATTTCTTTTATATCAGGAATTATTATAAAAGGAAGGGTATCTGTCAGCTGAGGGGCAAGTAACTGAGCAACCCCTGTGCACTTTCTGCACAAAGAAACCAGGCTCACTTCCACTGCTAACTGAGCTCAGCTGGGAAAATCCAAAAACACGTGAAATGCATCTGAAAAAGTCTGAAAATACTCTCAGACACTGAGGCAGTCTTACAGTCATTGCTGGAGGGGTTAGATTCACAGCTGAAGTTGTCTTTTTGCCTTGGACAGAGGCTGTGGTGTAACCCCTCAGGAGACCTGGCAGGATTTGGTTCCTCCAAATTCCCGAGGCAGGGAGAGGTTCCACACCCTCTGGGTGTCCTGATCCCACAGATCCTTCCTCTGGAGAAATCCTGCACTCCACACTCCGAGGCTGGATCTGTGTGCTGCACAACTTCCCTCTGAAATAGGAGTGGGAAGTGAACCAAACCTGCAGCACAATTGTAGCCTAAAACTGCTCCGGAATCACCAAAATACAGCATTTAATTTAAAACTCCTTCCAGGCATAAACACACTTTTAAGGTTATTTTAAAG
Source organism: Thryothorus ludovicianus (assembly GCA_013397245.1). Classification (NCBI taxonomy): domain Eukaryota; kingdom Metazoa; phylum Chordata; class Aves; order Passeriformes; family Certhiidae; genus Thryothorus; species Thryothorus ludovicianus. Next base: position 553,306 of record VZTB01011685.1, on the reverse strand, counting down.
ATTAGTTTTTAAAATTATCCTATTTGATAAATGTTTTGTCTAATTATATAATATTTTGGCTTTATTTAGTCGCTGAAGAGATCAGAAAACAGTTTTAGTAGTAAAATACCTGGGTCAGTCTGCATCTGTCTGTGACAGCTCATCCCAGAGCTGTGTTTTAAGTAGTTGGTAGAAAGAAGAAACTGAGAAAAAAGGAGCTGAGCAGCAGCAGTGTTGCTTCTCATGTGGGCTGGTTGGCTTTGCTCAGTCAGTGACACAAAAAAAAGAAGTGAATCTGCTTTTATCCCTGCTGTTAACTTGTAGAAATGGAGTCACTTTTCTAGGAGATGAAATGGATAGATTTGGTATTTCCCTCTATCTCTGAAAAATGTTTTTTTTTTTTTTGTACTCTAGGTCTAATGCCCGCTGACACCATTGTTCAGCTGTAATAATTGAAATATGTTAACTGGATTTAAATTAAGCAGGTCTGAGGTTCTGAGGTGATCCAGTTCTGTACTTTGTTTGCCTCTTTCAATAGTCAGTCACATCATTTAAACTTTCTGTGCCAAGAACATTAGGATGTTTTTATAGCTTGGAATTTGTAAATAATTTTTGCCATTTTGAGAAAGATGCCTGCTCACTGGAGCTCGTGCATTGATTAAATCTTACTGTTTGAGCAGGATCCATGAGAATTCTGAGGGTCCCATCAGAAAATACCCAGCTTGGTTTATACTTGATGAGAGCGACATTGATCACACCCACATACTGAAACAATTATTGATGGAATCTATGATGAACAAGTCATTCCAGTTGTGATGAGCATTAGCTTCTAGCAGACATTTGACACTGAACCATGAGATTCTTTGTTGTTACAGCACATCTGAGAAAATCATTAGGCTTTTTGAAGCCAGGCTGGGCCTGAGAGTATTATTCACATTAAGTTCCTTCCACATCAGTTTTGTTTTTCTTGCAATAACACATTAGCAAATTTGGGGTTATCAGTAGCCATAGCAGATATTACAGGCAGAAGTGTAAATGTAGCTCACCAAATTATCAGCATGTACACGTGCCAAAGGGCCTTAGAGAAAAGCATAATTTTGTTTAAGTTGTTACTGACATGGTAAAGGCAAACTGCAGAAATTCTGAAGAGCTGACAATGTTTGCAGTTCAAAGTTTTTAATTCTTACATTCTTCTTGAGGAAAGAAAGGTTGAAAATCAAAATAGAAATGTCCTTCATGGTTTTGGTCAAGCGTATGTGAGTGGGAGGAGAGTGTGGCACCAGTTGAAGAAACCACATTTTTGAGTAATTTTCACACTGGAAGTTGTGAGAATTTTAAGAGTGCATCTGGATTTCCAAGAGTTGTAATAATTTTGACGTGTGAATTGGAGCAAGCTGCCTGTTGAGATGGGCAGGACAGTCAGGGAATAAATACCCTCCGTGCTGGTCAGACCTTGGAAATGCCTGTGCAGAGTTCTGTCCGTGGGCTCAGGCTGCTCAGCAGCAGCTCCTGGCAGCCCCTTCATGTCGTGGGACGTGCAGGGGGAAAAGTTGTGCTTGGGTTCGTGGCCAGATTGTTCCTCTGTCCATTTAATCACACACAAAATGGACAGAGGAACACGGATGGGCCATGAAATCTGCTGCTGGGAAAGCAGGGGGAAATCTGTGATCCCTCCCAGAGTGCTTGGAAGCACAGCCAGGGGATGTTGTGGAATACAGCAGCACCTTGAGCAGCAGGATCTCGCCGTGTCTGCCTGGGGGTCCCTCTGCTTGGTGTAACAGCCTGAATAATCAATGTGCAGTTTTAGTTCTGCTCCTTGAGCGAGTGCTGCTGCTCCACTCCCTGTGAACTCCTCCTTTCAGCTTGGGAGCTTTAAGTTAAAATCCCTCAGTATAATTCTGTATTCAGAAAGAAGGTAAAAGTTAAATTGTCTTAAGAATGCAAGGTTTTTAATTGTCTTTTTTTGAAATGTAGGGGTAATTACTCTAATGTTACGCAGTGGAGAATAGCTTGCAAGATTTACTGTCATTTTAGTATTTAAATCTTCAGAGATCTCTGACCCAGTGTTCCCTGACCCACAGGTTTACTGTCAATCCTCTTGACCTTCTTGCACTCGCTATTTTCTTTGGATTTTTTTTCAGTAAACTGGTGTTGCTCATAATGAGATAGCTATATTAAAGTTTATACTCCCTTCTTTCCAAGCAGAGGCACTGGATATTTTGCTCCTAAAGTGCATTGAAAGTCTCCATACAGGCAAAACAGGATCATACTTTGTATTTTATGTGTTCCTTGAAGGATGGTGGACAAGCACAAACCCACTGTCCTGTATCTTTCAACTCACACCTGTTTTTTCTAATATTTTCCAGAAATTAGAAAATCTTGAAAAAAAAAGAATATAACAGTATTAACACTAGAAGGTTTTGCACTGGCCTGCATCAGAAATGCACAGGGTGAAAAATGTTAAAAAAGCATTATTCTAACCCACCAAACTTTTCCATTAAAGCCAACGTGTCCAGCAGTGATTTCTGCTCAGCATCACTTTCGTTAGGTGACCTCTGGGAATGTTCTACATGCAGAAGAATCAGGCAGGCTTGCACTTGGACTTGCACAGATGCATTTGCAGAATGTGGTCCCTGAATAATTTAGAAAGCAGTAGTCCAGAGGAGCTGCAGCTCAGTGGTAGGGCATGCTGAGAAAAGTTGGTTTGTAAATTATTATTTTTATTTTAAAACCCCACCACTCCAAACTGTGAGTGTTTTTCTGTTTTCCTTCTATTTTCTGTTCTCTTAGATGCTCTTCAGAGGAGGAAAAAAAAAAGATGGAAAGTTAGTACTTAAAGGCAAGAAAAAAGAGTCAAGGAGTAAAATACCTCTGAAAGCTGCTCTCAAATAATGTTTAAATGAGAACTTTTTGCAAGACTGGTTTAGAAAAATGTATTATTTAAACTAAAAAACAAGAAAAATTCAATCCTGTGTGTTCAAATTTAGGATTTTGTGGCGCTGCAATACTCAGTTACCTCACAGGGAATTTGGACACACGTGGAGATCGTGCTGTGTGCCTGCCATGGGGGATAACAAATCCATCTCTGGCTAGGGAGCAGCTTCTTGTGCTCACCTTGGATGATGTGAGATTTTCCTGCTAAGTGCTCACATTTCCCCTTCCCCCAGATGCTGGATGATGTGGGATTCTCGAGGGGAGCTGCTGTGCCGAGGTGTGGGCTCATGGCTCAGTGCATCCTACAGAACTCCTGCTAAAAGGCAGGGGAAAAGCCAAGTGGAATTGCCAGGCTGTTTGGGAAGAGGCAGCTTTTCACACACGTTCACTCAGCATTAAAGAGAGCTGGAATTCTGATTTATTCTCCCAAGATAAGAGTTGTGGGTTATAATCACACTGCAGGAGAAGGGATCTCCGTTAGAGCTTCCTGCACCCAGAGACAGGACAGCACTGGGTGACAAAATTAAAAAGTGAGTTTGGATTTCTTACAGTGCATTCTTGGTAGTGAGAATTGCCTCAGGTGGGTGTTGCATAGAGATATTATCAAGCATATCTGCAAACAAAGTAAATGGAGTGCTGTTGCTGACCTATCTGTAGGAAAATTGGTAAGAGAATTGTTTAAAAAATGAGGAGTGGCACTGGCGATTCTCCATGTAAATTAAGCATTGTTTACTTGCTGCCACAGATGCTCTCTCTTAGTGCAGTTTGTTTATTTATTCCCCCCTCAAATGGTGAGAGAACGCTTCATTCCTTCTAGATGCATGTCCTTCCTAATTACTTAAACTCTTCTTTTACACTCCTTGCATTCCAGATGCTCACAGATGAGAGTTCTGTTTTGCTATCAGGAATATTTGTTAATAAGAAAGTAACTTAAGTAGTTAACATAACAGGAGTTGATTTGACCTGCTGATATGCATTTTTACAGAATAAACAAAGCCTGTTATCTGAGATTTTATTTATAAGGATCTGCACAAGTGATCTGAGATCCCCCTTGTTTGCCTGTCCTGCCCTAGACCTCGGCACATAATCTCACTGTACTGCTGCCCTCTTGACATCTGATTGCCCTTTCCATCAGCATCCATCCAAAAGCGTATTTGTCTAAAAAGGAAACAATTAAATTCCAATCTCATACAGAAAACCTTTACTTTTCAAAGAAAACATACTGAAGAAGTCACAAAGTCGTACATGACGGGGAACCCTCACTAAATCAGAACCAGAAGTCATTAGGCCAAATTCAGCTCCTGCCAAAATAGACACCAAGCCACTGATCTTGATGATATTTTGCCTGTTTATATTAGTAATATTATATGCACTTACTTTTTATTTGTTTTTCCATTAAATCCTGTAGTAAGACTTAGGTTATAATGTATGTGACAAGTATCACTGACATGCAAGATAAATATCAAGTGTGATTGGGTAATGCTGGAATATTTCAAATATGAAATGATCTGCTTGTTTTAACCACCTATGATAGCGGGCTGAAATGGCTGAATGCTGGGAAATTCAGTTTAAATGATGTTTCTCTCCTCTCATACGTGGATGTCCTATCACAGAGGTGTCTGGGAGTTGAACTGTGGTGTTTTCTCAGGGGTGGCAGTGAGTTCCTGTAGTGCACAGGGCAGATCTGCTGCTCTCAGTGTTTGCACATCCTTTTCTGTTTGCTTGTCTGCAGATGAGCACACTTGGGAAACACCTTTGTGCCTTCACTCTGAGCATCTTTCCCTGAATTTGTCCGTAGTCACAGGTGCAGAGTTTGGATCACAAGTTTGAGCTGTGTTTGACATCTGTGCCTGCAAACAACTGTGAAAAAGCTACAAATAATTCATGCTGTATAATCAGTGGTGTAATTGAGTTATACTCTGAATTTAGGTTTGATGGGGAAGCAGACTCTGTGTTGTACCTTCAGAGCCTTTCATGCTGAAGAATTTACTTAAGGGAATTTTGTCCCTGGTGCCTCATTGTAACTTTCTCCAGGAGCAACCAGGTAAATAAATACTCAACATGATGTTTTCACAGGGGAATGCTGCGGGGGCATTCCTGGTTAACAGCTGCAGAGAAGAAAGATAAGAGACATATTTCTGTGTCTTACACATGGAGGAGAAAGTGGTCTAAAGGGAAGAAGATTTCTTTGTGTGTTGTTTAACTGCTGGCATTTATCTATCACGTTTGTGTCGTGTGTGATCGTAGACTGGAGTTGATGATATCAGATTATCTTGTAATTTGAGTTTTGGAAGAAGGATGCAGCACATGGTGAGCTTTGGTGTTCGTGCCCAGCCTGGTGGTTCTGCAGCAAGACATGCTGAGTGTGCTGGGAGCAGGCTCCTGGCTCTTCCTGGCAGCCCCATCCCTGCCAGAGCAGAGCTGGAACGGGCAGATTCACTCCTGTGGCATTTTGGCAAATGCCTGCTTTTAGTACTGAACTTCCAAATGTAAATCCTGCCTGAGAGAACTTGAAACAGTGTAGTTTTGTCATGAATTAAATGTCCCACAGCTTCTGTTCTAGATAGAAATGGCTGAAATGACATTTCCAAGGGTCTGGAATGTCAGTGACGTGTCCCTGGGTACTGCTTCTCCGCAGGTGGAATTCCCAGGAATTATTAAAGCCTCCCTACTGAGAAATCCCAGCCCATCCTGATTTTGTTTCGTCTCCAACTATGTAGGCTTGAATGCTCATGGATTTACGATGTTTGAACAGCTTTGGAAATGCTAACAAGGTTTATTCTGTTTAGTGAGTTTTATGGTACGGGGAGGGGGTGGGCTGCTATTTCCAAATTTGAAGAGCTTATGGATTTGTAAGATGTTACCTGCTGACTTGAGGAGTGCAGCTTGCTCACCTGTGCTGTCCTTTTGCTCAGTCTGAGATCAAAGTAAATCTTGGGTGATTAAGAGAACTAGACAAGTGTGTCTATATATATATACACACACATATACACACATATAAAATTATTTATATATTAATTAGTATAATTATCATATTAACATTTATTTAATATAATTATATACAATTAATATATATTTAGAGAAAATCCAGCCACAAGTTTGTCTGTTCAACAATCAAAATCACCTTCAAAGGTAAAGCAAGTCCAGCTAAGTGAATTAAAAGAATTGTTCTTAACAATGAGGTTAATATTTTTCCCAGCTCTCTGACTGACAGTTTAATGGAGGTTTTATTGTGTTANCTGATATTCAAAGGTAAAGCAAGTCCAGCTAAGTGAATTAAAAGAATTGTTCTTAACAATGAGGTTAATATTTTTCCCAGCTCTCTGACTGACAGTTTAATGGAGGTTTTATTGTGTTATGTTAATGATGTCGGTGGAATATATATTTCTTTGTTTGCATCTGTCACTTATAGAGTTAAATAATATTCTGCTGGTTCCATATAGCTTTTTGTTCAAAATCAGTCCTCTTTTACTCTGTGCATTTCTTTGGCTGCCCAGTCCTTACAAAAGGAGAAGTTTGCAGAGTCCTGAGCAGCTCGGTGTCCCCACACACAGAACTGCAGTTTGCCACTGATACCTTCTGCAAACCAGGACTAAAATATCAGTGTAGTACATAAGCCTTTTACCACCCTTGAAAACCCAGCTTGAACCTTGAGCGAGTCATTTACATGATGTTTCCTTGGGATTACCTACATTCTTGTCCACTTTGACCTTGTAATTTTGCTCACAGTTGGAAATGTAATGCAGAGTGACTAAGATAATGTTGTTTACACAGACTTTAAGTGGAGTGACATTATAGTCAAGCAAGTGTCACATCACCCAAAGTGAAGGAAGACTTAATTACCATAATCCTGTGAATACTAAAATTCCTTAGCCATGTGCAGCATAATAATGTAATGTTCTGCATGTTCCATTTAATAACTCGAAGGTGCTGCATTAACTCTTGGGGAACTTTTCGTTATCCTGAAGTGAAAGCAGACAGATTGAGAGCGGCTTGGGAGAGATTCCCTGCTCAGTGGAATGCTTGGTGTGTTGCATTGCTGCCAGCACATCCCATCTTCCTTTGAATTTATACTTTGGCAGGTGAAACAAAACTGAAGAGACTGCACCGGCATCTCTGTCGATCCAGTGGGTGTAGTCTGGGCCAGGGATTTCTGCAGGTGGGCAAGGTTTAAGTTCACTGAATGACAGGACTGAGGCAGTAATAAAATGTAGTGTGTCATGGCAAGCACACCAGTAAGTGGAGAGGAGTGTTAAATCCTTCAAGGCTGGAGCAATCTGTTCCTCAAGTGTTCAAGCCATCCTACCTTTGTGCTGGTAGTTAGTGCTGCACCAGCCTAAGGACTCAGTGAGTAAGTAGATCTTGAATGAGGGCATAATCATGAAAAGGCAAATCATGAGCAATTATGGTGCTTCACAAAGAGCTAAAGTATTTGTCATGTTCTCGACTGAGCAGCGTGTAACCATTTTATAGAGATGGAGTGATTATTCTTAATATGTTGTCTTTATTTGAGTAACACTGAGCAGTAGTGCACAACCTCCTGCATGCCTTAAACACAGTTACAGACTGACTTAAATAATAAACAGGCTGTTTAGCAGCTGCAAGGATGCAGTGTAGATAAAACAGAGTGCAGTGAATAACTCTCTTCCTTTTCTTACTTGAGAGCCCAGAGAGTTCTCCACATCCTGCCTGGCCCAGTGTCCTGCTGTGTGGGCTCTGTGGTCAGTGGCCAGCAGGGCCAGATTGATTTGAAAACACAAGTGGAGAGCCCAGTGTGATTTAGTGTTGTTTGAAATACACATTTTGGGTTTGCATCTTTCTGAGAGCAGCGCATACAGTGGATCTTGGGAGGGGTTGTGCTTTTATTTGGAATTGCTTTTTGGAGTGTAGCTGTGTGTTAATACTAACTGTGTGTTATGTAGTTTAAGGGTAGGGAGTAAGGCTTAGCTCTCTGAGGACTGGAAAATGTAAGTTTACAAGGAAATATTAGAAAGGGGGACATCAAAAAGCACGTGCTGCTGGTGGATGATGTGGGTGTACAGACAGGCAGAAGCACTCAAGCACTGAGTCAATAGCTGGTGGTGGTTTGTGCTGGCACAAAAAAGCTTTTCTCTCTACTTACAGCAGTTTGATGCCATTGATGCAATTGCCTTTAATGGAATTGGGCTTGTTTGTAGGGAGGAGATGGAAAAGGGGGTTTCTTTGTGTTAGTAAGGATTTTGAAGAATGGATGTTGGCCCTAAGGATACTCTCTGGAAGGAGGGTTCAAGCTACTATTGCATGGCCAATGCTTTACTGTATCACAGCAGTTTTTGAAAGGTGTTCCTCAAAAATAGTGCTTTTCCCTGGGAATTGGGCATGGAGGGAAGGCAGGAGGATACCCTGCTAACATCTCCAAATCACCTCAACATTTTGAAGAATGAAATACAACAGGCAAACAGTTTGTGCTCATCCTGTCACAGGAGTGTTTGTAGTCATACACAGTGCTAATACAGAATAATTTTCAAGCTAGTTCTTTTTCTCCTGTGGAGTTTCCAGCCATTTTGTATGCTTAAAATAAATGCCAAATCTCTTATCAGAGCAAAGGACGTAGACTTGCTGTTTCTTGGGTTGTTTTTGTGGAATTAAGCCGTGCTTAACTCTACTGATCGCCAGAGGTCTGGCCTTGCCCTGTGGTATTCACTAAGGGTTTTATGGGCTAAATAATAGAAGACAAAACAAATGCAAATGACAGAGAACGTATATCACACACAAGAAAAGTTTTGTTGTTACAGACTTAATAATTCATTTATTTAGTTTTAGAAACAAACTTCCCCTCTTAGCAGCAGCACTGTGTTCTCATTCACGTATCCCTGCGCTCGCTGCGNTTGTGGAATTAAGCCGTGCTTAACTCTACTGATCGCCAGAGGTCTGGCCTTGCCCTGTGGTATTCACTAAGGGTTTTATGGGCTAAATAATAGAAGACAAAACAAATGTAAATGACAGAGAATGTAGATCATACACGAGAAAAGTTTTGTTGTTACAGACTTATTTATTTATTTAGTTAGTTTTAGAAACAAACTTCCCCTCTTAGCAGCAGCACTGTGTTCTCATTCACGTATCCCTGCGCTCGCTGCGGTGGAACAGGAGGATTTGGGGTGCCCTTGAATCCATGGAACAGGAGGATCTGGGGTGCCCTTGAATCCATGGAACAGGAGGATTTGGGGTGCCCTTGAATCCGTGGAACAGGAGGATTTGGGGTACCCTGGAATCCGTGGAACAGGAGGATTTGGGGTGCTCTTGAATCCATGGAACAGGAGGATTTGGGGTGCCCTGGAATCCGTGGAACAGGACTAAAGCTCTGTCCAAAGCCAAGGCAGCATTTGCTCAAAGCTCAGCTTTGTCCCCCAGTTCAGGGTGGGTTCTGCTTGTGGCTGTCATGCCCAGATCGCTTCCCACTGCTCTGAGCTGCCCATATTCCCTGAGAAATGGGGCAGGATGGGGCTGTGCCCTGGGCAGAGCTGGGGCTGTGCTNGCTGTGCCCTGGGCATGGATGGGGCTGTGCCCTGGGCAGGGATGGGGCCGTGCCCTGGGCAGGGATGGGGCTGTGCTTTGGGCTTGGATGGGGCTGTGCCCTGGGCAGGGGAAGCTCAGAAATCCAGCTGGTGGTGCGAGCAGGAGCCTGTGGGTGCAGGCTGGGCTGGCTGTGCTGCCACAGCTGCTGTGTAGAGCAGCATTTGGAATTGCTGCCTCGCCAGGCCCCCCGAGACCCTCGGGAGGGTTTGCACTTTCCGTGGATGTATAATTTTTGTTGATTAACAGGAGTTCTGGGAAGGAGCCCTTTTGTAAAACTGATGACAGGGAGGAGCTGCCTGGGGCAGAGGCTGTCAAATGATCTCCTTTGTGACTGCAACAGTGCAAATATTACCAAGGAACCAAAATCCCTTCCCTCATCCAGGGCTCCCTGGGGGCGGCAGTGCTCAAGCACAGAACTCTTCCTATCGCCGGAGATGGATCTTACAGGTTCCAGCTTTTATTTTTTTGTTAAAATTTCAAATTACAGAGTACTTTTGGAACATGCAGATTTTATAATGTCATTCTTGAGATCAGAAAGGTCAGAGACTTTTCCAGATATTAGGGCACCAGAGTTTGGCTTTCGTCATTGCTGGCTTCCTTAAGTGGGTTTATTTTCCTAGATGTCTGAGTAATTACTGCTGTCGTGACTGAGAGCATTTTGGGTCCAGCACATTTTAGTTTTCCTGGTCGAGATTTCACTCTCTATGTTGTTCTGGGATGCAGAGGGTGGGAAAGGGTTTTCCAAGACAGAAATGCTGGTTACGAAGCTGTGGAAGAACATTCTGAGTGGCCTCAGTTTGGGAAGTGATAAACATTTCAGTGTGTGTTGAAACACACATTGAAAGTTGAGTTTGCTTAAAATCTGGTCAAAATCCTTCAAGGAAGCAGTAGAAGTTTGTCTGGAAGGACATTCAGTGGACAAATTGTTTCAGGGTGAATCCAACAACATTTTCATCTCAAACTTTGCACGATACAAACTATTCTGCTATGAAACTAAACCAGGTTTTCCATAATTTCTTTCCTGTTTGTAGTAAAAGTCTCCCAGTCACTTGAAACATGATTCAAGATGAGGGATGTAAATAAATATATAACGTGTTGATCGTGGGGGTCCTGGGGGCAGAGCCTGGAGCTGGCATGGGGAGGGTGACCCTGCCTGTCCATCTGCCCATTCCCTACCCATTCCCTGCCCGTTCCCTGCCCATTCCCTGCCCATTCCCTGCCCATTCCCTGCCCAATCCCTGCCCATTCCCTGCCCATTCCCCTCCTGTGCCCGGCATTCCAGAGGGGCAGCCACCCCCTCGGATTCCTGCAACTGCAAAACTAATTAGTGAAATTAAGTTGAAAACGCTGTAAACAAGTGAAGTTGTTATTCATTCCGAACGGCACTACAAATGTGGGAGGACATGTTAAATGATAAATTAGGCATGAACTGCTTTAATCTGGAAGCTGAACATGCCAGCGAAGGGCCTGCATTTGTAATTAGCATCGGGGGCCACAGGAGAGTGGTGCCTCTTTTAAAACAGTGACAGGGAATTGATCAGTTTAGGTTGCCGTGGCAACCAGGAGCCCTCCATCACTTTCCCTCGTCCTCCTATTATGCCGTCCCCACGTTCAGAAATATATTTATGAACTGTAAAGATAAACTACTCAATAATGCAAAAGAGGCTCCAGTGCTCAAATGCCAAAGTGATGGGGGCCAAGCGGCTGCCTGACTACCCGATAACAAGCTTAAGTGTTCTCTGGTTGTCATGACATTTCTTTTACAAAGCAAATGATATCTGCAGGAAAAAAAAAAAAAAAAAAATCTTAAAATTAGCCGAGAATGCAAATCTCTTTATGAGGCTGTCACCTTCATAATAACAGACAATAATTGATGATTTATGAGATGCCACCATAGCAACCAACTCCTTTGGCACCCCCTGGTTCCTCTCACACAATAGCTTGGGCTCCGGTGGAAAAGTTTCCAGGGTGAAGCTCAGGAGGTCTTGGAGCCTCTTACATGAGATGGGGAAATGTTGCAGGGAATTTTGCAGTTGTCCCACATGTAAAGGGACTGAAGTCCCTTCTGTAAAAGCTGTGTAAAGCATTATTGAAGTAGACTGACTTCAGTCGGAGAAAATAGATAATTTTTATTCACTGTTCAAGTTGCAGCAGGAGCTGGGACACCCAGATCTCTGCTGTGCACTTGGCTTTTCTGAGTCTGCCATCTAATAACTCATATTTAAAAGTGCTGGTTGTGTAAATCAGCTCTTTTTATGCCCTCTGGTGTGTAAGCAAAACTGATTGTCCCAGAGTAAGTGATTGATTTGGATTAGAACTTAAATGACTGCAGAAGGCTTTTATTTGCAAATTCATCCCATAATGAATGATTTTTTAAAAATATTTTGTTAGATGACTGTCTTTTCTAATTGATAAAATCGACTTCAGGAGAATTAGGATCTCTAATCTTGATTAAAGGTCATACAGCACTAGGAGGTAGCAGGTAAATTAGTGTTTGTGCCTCCATGCCCAAAGACTTTATTATTTGCTCTTCTGCTGGAGTTGGGGCATGGAAAGTCTCATAGCCCAGTCCTGCATCACTTTGTAAAACTCAGGTCCCCAGATTTGGTTCCTAGAAAGGTCATTTAATGTTGAAGGAGACAAACTCTCAGCAGCAGTTTCTGCTTAAGGTGGTGTCATTCACCTCCCCACTCCCTCAATTCCTTCCCCTCTTCCTGCCAGTAATAAATGGAGATTCCAAATGTGCCCTTTTACTGCAGTTCCCTTTTTAAAAAAGTACTGTAGTAGTAAGAAAAATCCACTGATTAGAAAAAGCATTCTGAGAGTAATATGTTAATTCTTAGCCCTTATCTTAAGATCCATACTCAGACAATGATTCCAAAAAAAGTAACAGAAACTTGTTTGAATTAAGAATTCATGATCTTTCCCATTCTTTCTTGCTTCGTCAAATATGACAGGTAGAGCTGTCAGTTCCAGAAAGTGATTTCTGGTAGAATAGTGTCTTTCAGTCACCCTGCTTGGCATAGAGAGTAAAAAAAGAATAAATAGATGGAGACTCTTTGTGTTTTTCCTGGTTATAGCCAGACATTTATTTTTCTATTGAAATTTTGATTTCTTTCTTTTTTTTTTTTTACCTCACTTTATCTAACTTGTTTCGTAACTTCTTCAGGAATAGGTTTTATAGGATTAATTAATTATGCATTTATGAAAAAAATGGAGATTTCTTCATGTGTTTAGGATGAAAACAAGCTTGGTGGTTTCCTCCTTCACGACTGTGTCTTCTTTCCATCCTCACCTCTGACTTCAGCAGAACTTGCTGCTTTCTCTGCCATTGACTGTTTCAAAACCACAGACAAAAAAAAATCCCCCAACCCCAAACCCCATAGCATCTCCTGCCTTTTTCTGGATAACCAGCTTTGAATACTGTGAAAAATCACACGCAGGAAGAAGAGGAGGGAGCGAAGGCTGGTGCTGGTGGGCTGTACAGAGCGGGTGTGATTTCTGTGGCTGGACCCTTGGGAACCCCTCCTGTCCTGTCCTGTCCTGTCCCAGTGCTGGTTTCAGGGCCATGGAGGGCATTCCCTGGCTCCCTCTGGAGCTGGGCTGGATGTGGAGCTGTTCCCACATCAGCACTTTACAGGCTCCGTGTGTGCAGCAAGTGCAGAAAAGGCAGTAAAATTTTTTTGCAGTGTATTGACCTGAAGTCCATTTGAAGTTGATAAATACCAGCTGTTCAAACAGAAAATTAAATAAAAGCAAGTCAAAACTTACTCTGAAGTAAACAGGTGAACAGTATGTAAGACAAAGCAGTTCCCCAAAGGCATTTTTAGTACATGGTCATTATTTAACTCCTGACTGAAAATAAACAATGCTGACAGAGTGTGTGTTGGGGGGCTGTGATATATGAACAGTGTCAGTTCTGTAGGCTGATAACCTATAGCTTGACATTCTTATCTATAAACTTTGACAGATACATCAGTTTGTTATTGTCACTTTATTAACTTGCTTCTATGATAGCAGAAGATAATCTTTCTCAAAGCCTAACTCAGCTAATACTTTATTAGGTAAAACAGTTGGAAAAATGTCAACAAATTTTGTCCGCCCCGCTAAGGAAAATCCTTTACATGTTGAGCCAGTATTTCACAATATGGAACAGCATTGTTTGCCTATCAGCAGCAAACAATAAACTGTTTTGTCACATTAAATTATTTATGCCAGAGACATCCCGACAGCCTCTCTTAAAAAAAAAAAAAGATTATATTGCTCAGAATTATAGATGTGACTGTGTGAACTGAACGCTTGCTTAATAAATTAATATTTTGGTCTTGTGATTTTTTAATTGGAAAATAGCAGCTGTTCCTTGTTGGAAGTGTATCTACTTTGTCTTGTGGTGGAGTGAGCAGAGCTGCAGCTCAGCTCTCACCAGCCCTTGCTCCAGCCCATCCCACCCTGCCAGTGCCACGGGGCTGAAGGGGCATCACAGAGTCTCCAAAACCAGGGCTTGTCTTCCACACATCCCTCAGTCTCCCTCTGGAATGCTAGTGTGAATTATGCTGAAACAGTTCTTGAAGGGTTGTTTGGATCTGGAACTTTATCCTGCATGTGTTGCAGCACTCTGTGCCAGTCTCTGTCCCCACAGCTCCGTGTCTGTCTGTCTCAGGTTTAATGACACATCCTGTGTTCCAGGCTGTGTGTGACCCACAGAGGAGCTGGGAAATGATCCTTTAAAAGCTCATAAATGCCTTTTTTTTGTGCAGAGCAGTGAGGTGAGGCCAGGCTGCTCTCCAGCTCCTGAGCCCATCGTGTGCCCTCGGTGTCCATCCTAGGGATGTCCTTTGGGGTGGCTGGGGAGGGCAGCAGCTGGGCTGTAACAGCACAGCAGAGCTCAAGCTGCACAAGCAGCCTCAGTCCTGAAATACCACATCATTTTGGGTGCGTGGTGGTCTTCACACACAGCTCTGTGTGTGTGCCTTTACTTGTGATCTTGAGAAAGGCAGCCAATCCCCCAGAGTTTCTGTAATCTGCAGCCAGTGCCCCTGTTGGGGTGCTGCCCTGGCTGGGCTGTCCAGGGGACTGATGGAGCAGCTGTGCCTGTGGCCATCCCTCCTGGGAAGAGCTGGGTGCCTTCCATGGATACGTGTGTGGTGGAAATCCTGAGCTGCACTCGTGTTTGGGGAGCACTTGAGCCGCTGCAAACTTCTCACCGTGCACAGCTCACACCACAGGCTCCCACTGCCTTGCTACAAACTTCTCACCGTGCACAGCTCACACCACAGGCTCCCCCTGCCTTGCCTGCTCCACCCTGCTTCTTCACTCCATTCCCCCTCTCTCCTCTTCAGACTTGGCCTCAGAGTCCCTGTTTTACCCCCACGCATCTTCCTTCCTTCAGCACAATCCTGGGTTTTTGCCTCCAAACGACTGGCGGGAGTAGGAGATGGTTCCCCAGTGTCCTGAAGTGTTCCAGTTCTTCTGCAAACTGTGTTTCAGGCAGAAGGGATCTGCTGAGGTTACTGCTGGGAAGGCAGAATAGTTTTAGAGAAAGAGGGAAGGTGAAATTCAAGTGACAGTGGTTGCTGTTGATCTTAGCAGGAATTTAGGAGAGGAGGAGATCCAGGCAGGAATTTAAGGCAGTTTGAGCAAAGGCCTCAGTTGGCTTCACTGTACAAATTTAAAGGGAGTTGACAGTGCTAATTATCACATGTGTAATCCTGGGAGTGGGAAAGGATGTTAATGAAAGGACAGGTTTATGGCATCCAAAAGAAATTTGAGAAAATCTGAATTTTCAGCATTTTGACAGCTTTTCAAAAAAGGGATATTGTGAGGGTGCCCCAGATCCAAATTTATTTCTACTGCATGGAAGTCAGTGTTATGAAACATGGGAGTGTTAAAGGATTGTATGTAAAGAAAACAGTCATTGTAATAGCAAATGACAGTATTATTCTCTTGCTGTTTTCCAGAATGATCCAGTGAAGTCTTATCAACAGTTTGTGTTTGTATGATTTCCAAAAGAGACTCTGCAACTGAGCTTGGAGCTCAGTGTGTCATTGCAGCTTACAAGTATTTATTGTTTGGTTTAGTTAGAGTAACAATATTATGTGTTACAGCATTATTACTTCACTAATGAAATAATTTTTGCCTCAGGTTAAAGCTCTATGGATAAAAAAAGTACTGACTTTATAGTCCTGCTTTTTAATGGAATTTATTGATAAGATCATGCAGAATAAACTCAATTTTAATGACATATATGTGGCATCAGAGAAAAATCTTGCAGGATAACATTTGGTCTCTTTCTTCTGTTCTTTACTTAAGTAGAAGTAACATTCCTAATT
Source organism: Thryothorus ludovicianus (assembly GCA_013397245.1). Classification (NCBI taxonomy): domain Eukaryota; kingdom Metazoa; phylum Chordata; class Aves; order Passeriformes; family Certhiidae; genus Thryothorus; species Thryothorus ludovicianus. The sequence continues at coordinate 537,509 of VZTB01011685.1, read as the reverse complement.
TAACTGCACACAAGTTTAGCATGGCCTAAAAAAGTAAATCATTAGAGAAGAGGAGCTCAGCTCCCTGGCTGAACGGCTGAAACGAAGCACAGCTCGGGGAAGACAGACAGAATTCAGCAGGAAGGTGGGAGCTAAACAAAATGGTCATAAACAGAACAAGAAATCTGTGCTAGGAGGAGTGAAGTGTTGTGGGATTGTTCTGCTGGGCTGAGATCACACCCAGCAGTGCTGCAGCAGCTGCTTTGGGGGCTGCTCTCGTTTTTGGGGTCCCCTTGCTGGCTTTGCTCCTGGGTCCCTGCTGTGCCCTGGCATTCTGTGCTGTGGGAGGGCTGCAGGGAGCTCCAGGGTGTGATGTGCCTGGGAGTGCAGGTGGGCTGGGACAGCCTCTGCAGGGGTTTGGGAATGGAGAGGGCAGGGAATGGGAGGATTTGGGTGGCAGGATGGGAAGGGTGACACCGTTTAAAACATCGCGGGTTCCATGCAGAGACTTCAACACGCTCTGGGTAAGGCTGGGGTGCCTTTGAGCCCACTGGATTTTGCTGCATTTCCCAGGTGGAGCAGGACTGTGTGCACAGGCTGTAATTAATTATTTCTGCAAGAAACAGGGTGCTTATAGCTCCATTGGTGCATCAGGAACTCTGCTGATGGTGTGATTGTGGTTCTGCTGGTTTCTTCCTTGTCTGACCTGTTCTGAACGAGTGGAAGTGTTAATACCAGAGGGAAATAAATGTGTTCATTGGAATGCTCAATCTGAAAAAGTTGCTGTGTGTGTTTGTGTATAAGCTTGCTAATTAAGCACAAAGATTCTAGATTAGAATTAGAGTGGGAGGGCAAAAAACAGAGATATGAGGTTATTATTAATGTGTTTAGAGTGGGTTCAAGAAGCAGGGTGGTGAGTTGGCTCCAGTTGTGTTGTAATCTCAGCAGGACAGGGTAATAAACAGGAAAAGCAGCAAAAAAAAATCAGTATATGATCATAATTTACGGTTGTTATGTAAGAGAGTTGATCAGATAATTCACAAAGCTGGAATGTTATTGCAAAGGATGTGGCTTGTTTGAGAAGCAAAGGCAAATAAAGAAGAAAGAGATGTTGCCTTTAAAATGGGGTTTGTGCACTTGCCTGAAGGTCCAGCTCTGGTGTGGGAGAAGGCACTGGATATTATGGTGGCTCCTCTGGAAGGCCAAAGCAGGAGGGATCCCTGTGGATTTGGGCAAAATCATCTAAAGCACAGGATTTTGTAGTAATGAGAATTTTTTTCCAGGCCAAACATAACCAGCATGTACTGGAATGCTTTATATAAATGTCCCTCAAATTATATATGTAGGACAAAGAAGCTGTAAAGTAAAGTTTATGTTAAAAAAGCAGTTGAGATTGTCAAAATTTAATAGAAATAGGGTGAGAGGGTTAACAAGAGTTAACAAGCCATATGACAAGTGGAAGAAGCAGTAAATAAAGAGCCTTAAAATAATGCAGACTGGTGTATTAGGATGAAGAAGTAACAACTCCATGGCAGGAGAAGGGTAAAAATTTTCAAGAAACCTTGCAGTTCCTTTAAAAAAAAATTACTGTGGAGGTACCAGCAGAGGGGAGGGGAGGAAGGAGGAGGAAAAGCTTGGAAATTACAGACAGCTCCACTAGAAATATGCTGTGGTTAGTAAACAGTTTGTGCGTGCCCAGGAGATGAGAAAACACAGAATTGTCAGGGGCAAATTACATCCAACTAATGCAGTTTTGTCTGGGAGAAGAGGGGCAGTGCAGGGAGGGCTGAGGTGGAGCAGTCAGTGTCACCTGTCCCCGCTGCAGGAGAATTTGTGACAGTCTCACAGGGAATGGAACATGCGGCCAAGGTGAGGCTTGTAAGACACAAAGCAAATTTGGGTTTGCACTCAAATATTGCTGTTTGCATGGAGAGGGCAAAAATGAGTTCTTAATGGTTTGAGGAAAGCGGGGTATTCTGTCACAATTGCTGGAAATTTGTCTGGGCTTTTGCTGCCTCCTGTGCAAGTTGTGTCACTTAGGTAGGACTGAGGCACAAGGATTATGATTCAGCACCTTGACTGAGTTCTGCACATTTGTTTCCTGTCCTCTTTTCTCCCAAATTTCAGCAAATTTTTTTATCTTAAAATGTTGCGTTGCCCTGGGCAGTACCTTAGAATATTTCAGGTATCTTTTCAAAGTAGTTACAGTCTGTGTTTAAAGTCTGCTCTGTGAAAGATGCAAAAAAAAAGCTGCTAATTCTCCTTTTCTATTCCAAGGGCAGTTATAGAGGATGGTGCTCATTAATGAAAAAAAAAGAGATTTTAAGGGCTGCAAATCAATCTGTAGGATGGGATTTGAATCACTGTCAGTGGAAGTGTGTTTATAATAACTGAAACCCCACGTGCTCGTAATTGACAAAATTAGAGGCTACATGCACAATTTCCCTGTAGAGAAGGAAGATAATGATTTCAAAACCTTGTTTGTTCAGGCTTTTTAATAAACTTTTATTAAAAAGGAAAAGGAAATCTGGTATTTGCAGCGGTCTAAACTCTTACTCATGTGGGAACTTCAGATAAAATCATGGCTTCCTTTGCATGATTTGTACATCATTACAAATCATCAGGCTGCTTGCTGTGGCACGAGGGCTGCTTGGAAACCATGGCTTTTTTGTCAGGATGTATTTGGGTGGCCTCTTGATTTACCTCCGAAAAATTCAGTTGGCCTTGCTGAAAGCACTTTACTTTTTTTTTCCAGGAATACATATTCTAAATGTGATTTTATTGGCTTCTATGCTTTTGCCATAAGTTTGCAAATCTAATCTGAGAGAGCATGATTTCCTCAATATTTAGCATAGGAAACCCGATGTGTTCTGAAAAGTAGCCTGTCAATAACTATTACATTTTTATGTTCTCTGAAGAGATGTGCCTTGGCTCTTGCTGCCCAGTCCTAGGAATATTTTAATTTTCTAGATTTTATATCCTGCTGTTGAAAGCACTAAAGGAAATCATGTCATCCTGGTGCCAAAATGTTGGTGACAGGGTTTGTATGAAATGGTCAGTGGGCAGTTACCAGGCCACAGAGAGGCCAAGAATGGGTAGCACAGAGGTGCTGAAATAATGCAATTTTTGTGTTTGCAGGTTTCTTCCGCGCCAATCAACAGCTCCAGTAGGGGTTGCTTCAGTAGGAACCACAAACATTTCAATTTGCTCTCTCCAAATGGTAATTTTTGTAATAAAAAGTGAATTTTAATGACCAGGGAAAGCTCATTTGAAACAAAGAAAGCCGTCTGTTAGTTTTATTTTGATTGACAAGCGTGCCAGGGATAAACTGTTGGCTGACACTGGAACATGCCTCATCAGAGCAGTCTACAATGTCCCCAAAGTCAGCTGAAAATGTTAAATAACATAGAGCATCAGGATCTTGGAACGGCTTGAGCGACAGGAAACAAACTGTTTTTTGTTTTTCATTTGGTTTGTTTGTAGGTACAAAAAGGAATCTGGTGAGTGTTTACATCTTCCCATGACATTTTGCACTAATACTGTTGCAAACAGATTACAGAGTAGAATATTAAATAAATACCACAAAAGGAACTCCTGGTTTTCGGTTTCCCCCAGTGCTGAATGACAGTAATCCTCTCTGACAAAAGAGGGTTATTGCCATTAGTTAATCCTGTTATGTAGTTCCCTCAGCAGCCTGTAACACACGGTGATAAAGACTGGGAAAATCTGAAATGTCAAACTGAGAGGCCACTGATGGTGTTGGCCATGAGGCTGCAGGAGCAGCCCAGAGCTGGATCCCTGCATCAGCAGGGTTTTGCTGCTGAGGTGATGCTCTCGGGCTGGAAGGTGTCAGTGGCATTCCCTGTTTGTGGGTGTCAGCCTGGACACAGGTGGGTGACAACAGGCAGGATTTCAACCTGCTGGTGTCATTGTTGGTGTGCCAAGCCCTGCCAGAGCCCCTGGAGTGAAATGTGCAGCATTCAGCCAAATCCTTGCTGTCACAGTTGTGGTTTGGAAGCCTGTGCAGTTCTGAAGTTTTTATTGAGTCCTCCCAAAAATACCGAAAGTTGTGTAAGCCAGGGGTTTATTTTCAAAGGTGTAACCCAGGGTGTCCCTGGACAGTCAGACTGTCAAATTTTGGGCTTGTGGTGAAACAGTTAATTAATCTTTGGTTGATTTGGAATTGTGGAAGGAGGGTTTCTGTGTGTTAGGGTGGAAGGTCTGTCTGGGAAGTGCAGCCTTGTCTTTCCCAACAGCAGAGACTGTGCAGACAGAGCTCTCAGTGACCATTAATTGTCTTTGCTACCACAATGAAGAGGAGCCAGTTGCTTTCTTGGTCTGATGCTGCTTCACACCAATATTCTGTATTAAACTTGGCACGAGGGTGTTGTAGAGGACATCCTGTGTGTCTGTTCCAGAGACAGACGTGTTAATTCCATGCTGGGAGGCTGAGGACGCTCCTCCGCTTCTCTTGCAACTTTGAACTTCATTAGAATGTGGGTGATGTGTGTGATTTCCTGTTTCAGAGCATGTGACAGTTGAAAAGTTGTTGCAGATCTGAAGGAAACTTCAGCAGAACAGCTCACAAGTCTGTTGTCATGGCGAGAGACTTATTTTTCTTTTTCTGTTAGAGCTTTTCACTGCTTGCAGGACAATTAGAAATGTTGGGCTCTCGTGTCATCTTTTCATATGCCCGTCCACCAGTAGAGTGTTAGCTAAAATGTTAGCTAATAATTTTATGTAACAGTGATAATTTCATAATGTAATTTTCATTAGTTGTGTGACTTGAGTACTTTATACACAATAATAATGATAAAAGTTTTATATATAGATATATAATTATATAATTTAGTATCTCACTCAGTAAGCAATCATTCGTATATGATCTAAACAATTTAAAATGCATCTAATTCCGGCATTTTTGAATGCCTGTAAGTTATATCCAGGATATTTGAAAGTATTTGGAATACTCATTTCAGCATGAAATGCATCTTTGGACCTCAAGGGTTGAACCATCAGGACCTCTCTGGGACATCCCACTGGAATATATCCCTGGGTTGGGGTGTTGTTTTTCCTGAAGATTGCATGGTGTGGTAAAATAGAGACAATTCTGTTTTAGTTATCCAATCCATCACATCAAAAATTGGTATTTTTTCAGAATATATAGGAATTACTCTAATTACTCTGCTTTTCCTTTTAACTAAGCCTCCCCTGAAAGCCTGTAGCTCACAGTGCTGCTGCTGGGAGAATGGCTTCCATTTATTTCTAGTCATAGCAATTGAAATCCAATATTTATTCATTTACCACTCAGTAATATATTTGACAGATGTGTTGAATAACCGAGTAAATTGCTGCCTTTAAACTCCTAGCCTTTTTTATTTGAATTCACAGTATCTGAGAACACTGCTGGTAATGTAGTAGTTACAATATCTAGAAATTAATGTAGTTGAGTTCCCACTTACTGTTGTGATTTGGCTGAAGATCGGATTTGTGGTTTTTTTATTTTTTTTTAAACACGGAGTGAGGTTCCCTCTGAATAAGTGACTGCTGAGAGTGAAATCAGCTCAGCAAATTCTGCAGGAGGCAGATCCATGGTGTTCCCTGCATGGAGAGCAGCTCTGGGTGTTTGGAAGCTGCCAGAGGTTTTAGCTCTGGGACTGTGGCACAGAGAAGATAGAGATACATTTTTCTCTACCAAAAATGAATGGATGCACCCCACATATCAAGGTGCCTTTCCCCTAAAGGCTGCAGAGATGAACTCAGGACACTCCTGAGGCACCAAAAGGGGCTGTGCAACCCAAAATGCAGTTTCTGGCCCTGGGTGATGCAGTGGGGGATGGAGGAGGGTTTGTGTGAGGTTTGTGTGAGGTCAGCCCTGAGATGGCAGGGGAGCAAAGGGATTTCTCTGTTTTATTGTGAGGTAGATACTGGAGATCTCTGTGTGAAAATCCCAGGTCCTCAGACTGTAAGATAATCATAATGTGAGGGGAGTGCACTCTTGGTGTCCAGCTGGAGCTGAACCTAGGCCGTGAATTTTGTATTTGTGGTAGTGATACAGAAATTAAAAAGTGGAGGGAAACAGTGAGGAAGAAAACCTTAAAGTACCTGTGAAATGTTGATGGAAAGGACCCTGACAGACTCGTGGGTTGAGTGCTTTATGCCTGCAGCCTTTTGATCACAGGTAGTTTGTAGGGAATCCAGTAGGATTTTAGAGTGGGTTTATCCACTGCTGACCTTTCGTGTGACACTTTTGGGGTGGGATAACGACATGAAGGGAGCAGGTTGTGACAGGGCTGGGTCATGAGGCATCACACACAAAAGTGCAGCAGTTCTTGGGAAATGTTTCTTGTTGTCCCATTGGTTGCAAAAATTAATGGTCTTGAAGAGAACGGAAAGATTCTTTGTCTTGTTCGTTTTTCTGCAAGTTTTAATTCACCACTTGTGGTTTTTCAAATCTAAATGGTGAGGTGGAGAAGTCTTTCCATGTTGTGTTGCTGGCTGGTGTTCCATGAGAAGTGGAGCAGAGCTGACTCTGCAGATAACTGGAAGGTGGAAGAAAGAATTGCTTTTGTATCTGGATCAGTCAAGGGTGGAAAACTGCAGAAAAGTTTGGTCAAACTTTGGTTCTGCTTGGTGAACGAAATACAATTAAAGCCCTCCCCAGCACTGAGACTGTTCCCTGCTCTCAAATTGATATCAGACAGTAAAATCTGAAAATTTTAAATGCATCTTAATGAGCTGCTCTGGCCACATTTATCTGAAGCAGAGCTTTGGATGAAAGTGTGCTGCCTGCCTGCAGTCCCTATTTTGAGAGGGAATTTGGGAATATCAGTTTACCCTCAGCAGAGATTTTAATCTGAAGTAGAGTTTTGGGTCTTTTTTTTTAATCTGGAGGCAATTTTTGTTCCAGTAATGTGATAAGACCACGAATGGCTTCTGCCAAGCATCAGGAGAGGCAACCAGAGCACACGAAGTGGGGTGAGGTTCCCTTCCCTCCAGGTGCTCTGTTCTCCCAGTGATTTTTAGAAGCACAAAGATGCAAATAAGCAGTGCTGATGAAAGAGTGCATTTTATTTTCTCACTTCATCTCCTGCCAGAAAAGCTTAATGGTATTTTAGGGCTGATATTACACCTCAGAAAAGGGGTAATGCATCTTTAAAAGCTAAACTACATCTTCTTTACTTTTATCAAATTCTCTATAAATCTTTCATGACAGTTTATTTAACAAAGTGTCATTGAAACTGTATAGATGATTGATGTGACCCATGTAAGATCAACATGAAATGTTTGTAAATGTCAGCAAAATGTGACCATCTAGAAGCAAGTAAGGATGGTGTTGCTGTGAAAGTGAAAAACAAACAGAAAATGTTTATCTTATTCTTTACTTTCTGAGATGAAATTACAAATTCATAGAAGTGGTATTAAATGATTTTTTTTGGACATCATGCCATGAAGCAATGGAGGAAGATCAAAATTTATCTTGACATACTAGGCTTTTGTTATTTGTTTTTTTTTATAATAGTGGATAATAGTTTCTCACCCATTAAAAAATTCTAATTTCACTTCTCAGAAAAATAATTTTAATTTGGATAAAAAAGAATACTAGAAAATTGATCAGATTCTGAATAAAACAGCTTTATTCAAGCANGAGATACATTTTTCTCTACCAAAAATGAATGGATGCACCCCACATATCAAGGTGCCTTTCCCCTAAAGGCTGCAGAGATGAACTCAGGACACTCCTGAGGCACCAAAAGGGGCTGTGCAACCCAAAATGCAGTTTCTGGCCCTGGGTGATGCAGTGGGGGATGGAGGAGGGTTTGTGTGAGGTTTGTGTGAGGTCAGCCCTGAGATGGCAGGGGAGCAAAGGGATTTCTCTGTTTTATTGTGAGGTAGATACTGGAGATCTCTGTGTGAAAATCCCAGGTCCTCAGACTGTAAGATAATCATAATGTGAGGGGAGTGCACTCTTGGTGTCCAGCTGGAGCTGAACCTAGGCCGTGAATTTTGTATTTGTGGTAGTGATACAGAAATTAAAAAGTGGAGGGAAACAGTGAGGAAGAAAACCTTAAAGTACCTGTGAAATGTTGATGGAAAGGACCCTGACAGACTCGTGGGTTGAGTGCTTTATGCCTGCAGCCTTTTGATCACAGGTAGTTTGTAGGGAATCCAGTAGGATTTTAGAGTGGGTTTATCCACTGCTGACCTTTCGTGTGACACTTTTGGGGTGGGATAACGACATGAAGGGAGCAGGTTGTGACAGGGCTGGGTCATGAGGCATCACACACAAAAGTGCAGCAGTTCTTGGGAAATGTTTCTTGTTGTCCCATTGGTTGCAAAAATTAATGGTCTTGAAGAGAACGGAAAGATTCTTTGTCTTGTTCGTTTTTCTGCAAGTTTTAATTCACCACTTGTGGTTTTTCAAATCTAAATGGTGAGGTGGAGAAGTCTTTCCATGTTGTGTTGCTGGCTGGTGTTCCATGAGAAGTGGAGCAGAGCTGACTCTGCAGATAACTGGAAGGTGGAAGAAAGAATTGCTTTTGTATCTGGATCAGTCAAGGGTGGAAAACTGCAGAAAAGTTTGGTCAAACTTTGGTTCTCCTTGGTGAACGAAATACAGTTAAAGCCCTCCCCAGCACTGAGACTGTTCCCTGCTCTCAAATTGATATCAGACAGTAAAATCTGAAAATTTTAAATGCATCTTAATGAGCTGCTCTGGCCACATTTATCTGAAGCAGAGCTTTGGATGAAAGTGTGCTGCCTGCCTGCAGTCCCTATTTTGAGAGGGAATTTGGGAATATCAGTTTACCCTCAGCAGAGATTTTAATCTGAAGTAGAGTTTTGGGTCTTTTTTTTAATCTGGAGGCAATTTTTATTCCAATAATGTGATAAGACCATGAATGGCTTCTGCCAAGCATCAGGAGAGACAACCAGAGCACACGAAGTGGGGTGAGGTTCCCTTCCCTCCAGGTGCTCTGTTCTCCCAGTGATTTTTAGAAGCACAAAGATGCAAATAAGCAGTGCTGATGAAAGAGTGCATTTTATTTTCTCACTTCATCTCCTGCCAGAAAAGCTTAATGGTATTTTAGGGCTGATATTACACCTCAGAAAAGGGGTAATGCATCTTTAAAAGCTAAACTACATCTTCTTTACTTTTATCAAATTCTCTATAAATCTTTCATGACAGTTTATTTAACAAAGTGTCATTGAAACTGTATAGATGATTGATGTGACCCATGTAAGATCAACATGAAATGTTTGTAAATGTCAGCAAAATGTGACCATCTAGAAGCAAGTAAGGATGGTGTTGCTGTGAAAGTGAAAAACAAACAGAAAATGTTTATCTTATTCTTTACTTTCTGAGATGAAATTACAAATTCATAGAAGTGGTATTAAATGATTTTTTTTGGACATCATGCCATGAAGCAATGGAGGAAGATCAAAATTTATCTTGACATACTAGGCTTTTGTTANATCTTGACATACTTGGGTTTTGTTATTTGTTTTTTTTTTTTTTTAATAATAGTGGATAATAGTTTCTCACCCATTAAAAAATTCTAATTTCACTTCTCAGAAAAATAATTTTAATTTGGATAAAAAAAGAATACTAGAAAATCAATCAGATTCTGAATAAAGTAGCTTTATTCAAGCAGCTGCTGTCATCAGAGGAGCTGGAAACAGGTCGAGGTTCCCTTAATTTACCACTTCTCTGAAGAATGCTGATCCTAGGAACACACATCTGCTTTTTTCCTGTTCCTTGTCACCATCTTGTTTGAGATGTTGACCTGGTAGGTCCATATCAGTTCCATGCTTCTGGTCTCAGTACAGTTGAACAGAAAAATAGAAAAATTCCACTGGAATCCTTCTGATAAACTGATTTTTGGGATCATCTTTGGCCTTCATTGCTGACTTACAATGAAGTCAGCAATTAAGGAAAGCAGTGACTTTTGGGGCTCTTTAGAGCCCTTGGAAAGCCCTGGGGTGTTGCATGGCAGCATTTGGGGCTCACCAGCCTTCAGTGGCAAAAAATTGCAGCACAGAGCATCACATGCCCTGCAGCTCATAGTCCTTTGTGCTGGTGGGTGTTCAGACACAGATGATATCCTGGGTCCATGATCAGATAATATCCTGGATCCATGATCAGATAATATTCTGGGTCCATGATCAGGTAATATCCTGGGTCCATGATCAGGTAATATCCTGGGTCCATGATTAGATGATATCCTGGGTCCATGATCAGATGATATCCTGGGTCCATGATCAGATGATATCCTGGGTCCATGATCAGATAATATCCTGGGTCCATGATCAGATGATATCCTGGGTCCATGATCAGGTAATATCCTGGGTCCATGATCAGGTAATATCTTGGGTCCATGATCAGATAATATCCTGGGTCCATGATGCTTGCAAGAATAAGTTTCTGGCTTTTTATTTGCAGCAGTTGCCCTGTTCTGTGTGTTCTTTATGCAGGTGTGACCAGCCAGCAGATTTTAAAGGGAGGGAAAATAAATCATGAATTGGTGATAGACTGTGTGTGTGTGCTTGTGGTTCCTGGTTTGCTCCTCACCCCAGTTGAGTCACAGCTCAGGGCCCAGGCAGGGTCCCCCTCTTCATTCATAACTACCCAAAGAACTGCAGTCCTTGTGACCAAAACTCCAAAGGAAGTTCATGAGAGCTGGAGATAAAAACATTTTTGGTCAGCAGCCAAAGAGAGTCTGAGGCTGAGCCCGATGGTTTTTGTAGCATTGCAAAACTTCCCTGTTTGCCAGGACCTGCCCTCAGTGCCCAGGGATGAGGTGCAGCAGCTCACAAACAGACTGAGAAAGGGAAAAGGACCTGAAGGTGAAAATAAATCCTTTCTGGTATCAGCTGGGACAAAAGCCTTTGCAAATTACTCTAATGAGGTGATAAGATACTGTGGTGATAAAAATCTTGTAAATCAGACATGTTTGTATTGCTTTTAAATTAAACCAAGACAACATCAAAGGAAGATGATTGAAAAATTTAATATCTGAAGTGGGAGACACAAAACAAAACTGAGGGAGAGGACAACAATCCAGTCCTGTGTGCTGATGCAGTTCCAGATGTGACGGGATGAGCTGAGCATAGCACAGAGGTTCTAGTTGGATTAACCACTTCCTTGGAGCTGATTTTGCCATTCCTGCCCCCTTTTTTTTTTATTTTTTAATTCCCTGTAATACACTTTTAAATTTTCAGATTTGTAGGTACAAATATCCCACAGACTGTGTGTGTATTTAAAATGGATTTACTGGAGGTGCAGTATGAGCTTTTCACATTGCAGTGCAGCAGTGCCTCAATGATGTGACATTGTCTGGGAAGTGGAGAATCCTTGGCATTTCTGTGGGAATCCAGGGCTTTGTGCTTTAATGACAATAGCACTGGCACCAGAACCTCAGGAACAGCCCTGCTCAGGAACCAGGATGCTCTGGGGTTATTCCAGTATCTTTAACAACCACCTTGCTTTGATTTAAAAAGTATTTCTTCAAATACACCTAGAAGATTTTAAAAGCTACTTGATTATTTTGGGAAGAAGCAGTGAGTAGTTCTGGACCAGAATTTAGTTCTTTGTGAAGGGGGGTGTGTGTGTCTGCATAAACTTTAATAAAAAATCCTGAGTGCAGGTGAGCAGGTGTGTGACAGGAAACGCTGAGGGAGCTGTGAGAAAAGCTGCAGATCTGAGTTATTTGTAAACTGCCTTCATTTCAAAGTAACCTACATTCGGGAGTTTATTTTTTAATCGTAATTAAATAATAATCCAGCATATGGTTATCATAAAAAATACAGGAAGTAGCTGGAAGTTAAAAAGCAGAGAGTTTGTGAGTTCACGGTGGTGTTATTAACTGGTCACCAGTGACAGAAAAGGCATAAAGAAAGCAGTAATCAAAGGAGGCAGGGTTATATAACAAACACTTTATAGGTAAATATGGGTTGCATGTGTTTTGGGAAGTGTGCACAGGCAGTCCCAGGGGTGTTGCACACTTGGCTGGGATTCCTTGGCTGCCCTGAGCTCTGTCCCATCCCAGCCTGCCCCTTGGATCCCTGCATCCCCCTGGCACCACGAGAGCTCCTCATAGCCATGGCCATGAATATGCAAATGTCATTCCATTAATTGGCAGTTACAGTTCTCTGTGCTCTCACAGCACAGAGGATTCTGAGCTGTTCATAGACAAGCAAAGAAACCGTGGCCCGTAGGTGACCAATATAAAATTATACTTTTATTTTCCCTTCCTTCCTTGGCACTGCAGTTCCTGGGTATGTGTTGCACGTGTCATTATGTTCTTCTGTGAAACTCTGAGGGTCTCAGCTCAAATTCACTTTTACCACAAGCTCAAATCAAAATCCTTCGGCAGACCAACCCCTCAGTGTGTTGCTGGTCTGCGGGAGAGGAATGATGGAAGCAGAAAGGGAAAATCAAAAACATTTTCTGTTTTCAGATGCCCTCAGCATATGGATGATTCTGCTGCATCCGTGGCTCCTTATATTTTAATGTGAAGCATTGGTTCAGAGATTTAAGGAAGATTTTTCCTTCTTTCTTGGCTGATTTGGGAAGAAGATAAAGTGTGCTGTGTTGTGCTGGAGCAGTCTTGCTTTTTGGTGTTTGACCATACATATTTCTGGTACTTACAGCACAGATAAATGATGGGAATTCCTTTTTATCATGGCTGTACCTGATCCTGAAAGCCTAACATTTTTTAAGGAAAAAAGGGGACTTTTATCTCTACAATCCCACCTGAGCAGTGGCTTCTTACTGAGCTTAATTTCTGTAATTATATGAAGCAAGTAATTTTCAAAGATAATAAAAACGAGTTTCTTCAGTTTTCTCAGCTAAAGGAATAAGTAAAATGGATGTACAGTTCTGAATAATGTTTAGTTCTACTGTGTCTTCTGCTCACTTTCTGTGTTAAATCCTTTATGTACATTAAACATTAAAAATGTAGAAATTGTTATAAAATTACAGTACAGGGTTTTCCCTCAGCAGAAAGGAGCACTGATGTCTTGAAGTGGAACTGACCAGTCTAAAATCCCAGTGCTAATCTATAGCTGGCTTAGACTTTAGTCTTTAGTTGAAAAACGAAAACTAAAATGTAAAAATCGGTTTGAATGTAAAGAAAATCGAAGTACCTACAAATGTACTTCCTTGTCACAGTTATACAGGCAAAATGACACATTTCTGCAAATTGCTGTTGTAAGAGACACACATATTTTAGTGACAGGCATCTTGGACATCTGGGGGTGAAAACTTACTCTGAAGGGTACCTGTGAGGGTTGACCATTAGCTCATATTTTTTTCCAGAAATATTGAAGGAGAAACCCAGCAAGGCTTTTCCTGACAGAATTCCAGGGTGAAGTACTTGAGGAAGCAGAGGAGCCATCTTCTGATGGGAAGTTATGGCTGGAACCATCTGTCTGTTCCAGCTATCAGAGGGAAATTGTAGATGTGGTTTAACATTATTTAAATTTTTAAAACTTCAGTTTAATGTGTATACAGTAAAAATCTGAGGTGCAGTACGGAAGGCTATTAATTTGGAACAGTTCTCATTTTCTGTTTTGAAGCCAGATGTTTGTAGGTGTCACCTTCCAGTCTAATGATGGTTTAAATGACTTTCTCCCCCCTCTTTTACCAGTGCACAACTTCAGGGGGAGAAAGATCAATTCCCAGAGGCCCATGACATGTAGCTGGATGAAGGAAGGAATTGTCAGTGCCTTTTGCTCATCATGCAGCTTCTTGCAAGGATTTAGGACAAAAAACTGTCTTCAGTGAGTGGTCAGGGCAGCCAGAGCAGAGTCAGTGGATGAGGAGTGGGTTTCTTACAGATCCATTATGTTTGGGTAGGAGAAGGGAAGATGCATTTTGGAGAAATGGCAAGAACACCCCTGTTCTGTGGTGCCACAAGTCAGAGCTGCAGGCAGAGTGGTCCAGGCCCTCAGGAGTGCTGTGGTCAGGGCTGGTGGTCACAGTGGCCGTGTCCAGTGGGCAGGAGGACGAGCCTGCAGAGCTCAGTGTCCTGCCAAAGGCTGCTGCTGTCTCCCCAGGAAGCTAAGAGGAGCTGGACAATGACCTTTCTCCACTATTTCCATCTTGAACATCACTAGAGAGCCCCAGATTTTCAGTTTTTCCCTGTCGAGCTGTAGGCACAATGCGAGTCCAGTCACTCTGTGCGAGGTGAATGGAGCTCTCTGCCAGCCCCACACGTGGCAGAGGGTGCCAGCTCTAAAAACTATGTCAAACTTTGATTAAACTAATTATTTAGCAGCTACTGTGGGACAGATGTTCTCGAGTTTATTTTACAACAGCAAGACAGGAAAACTTTCAGGGCGGCCAATATTAATAATTCAATTAATGCATGAAGCCATGTACCTTTTACTGTTGGTTTTGCCTCTGGTGTGTTTGTCACCTCTGTACATTGATCATCTCACGGATTCATTTTAGGACACGTTCTGTCCTCTCACATGCGGTGTGCATATTTACATTTGAGTAGTTACACGGGGAAATAACACCAGTAGGCTGGAAAATTCCATGTTCTGGAGTTTTTCCACCAGTGCAGCTGTTCCGTGAGCTGCCTGGGAGCCTCTCAGCAGAGGTGGAGCTCTGGGGAGGGTTGGGAGTGTGCCTGCGCCGCTGCCGTGTTGTGACAAGGCGTCAGGAGGAGGTGCCCAGCCCCCGGTGAGACGCCGTCATTACCCGGCGTGTTTATAAAACAGCAGCAGGGAAAACGTGTCAGTCACTGCCGGCTGTGGTGACAGAGCAGGGATTCCTGCCCCCGGAGGATGCCACGCGAGGAGCCGCGCGCGTCCCCGAGCCGCGGTGGCACTCGCCTGCTGGTGGGATCCCAAACCTCTGGCATGCCACCAACGGGAGATTTCCTGGCTTGGTGGTTGTTGTGCGTTGGCATTTTGTGTTTCATGGGCTGTTAATGCCGTAGAAATCTGAAAATGTTTTGGTTTTTTTTTTCTTCCCTGAGATACAGTCTTGAAGCGATGACTGATGTTGAAACGATTCCTTCACTTCCCACCCAAAAGTTTCTCTTGAGTTCAAGTTAAAAGAGAATTAAGAGGAGACAGAGAGTTAAATCGAGGCTGAGAAGTGGGAACTCAAAAATCTCTTCCCCAACCAGTCATCTCAGCGTTGCTTCCTTGGGATTTTTAAGAATCCCAGTAATTCTTCAGTTGTCAAACATTTTCCTGGAGAATCAGTTGAGTGTATGAAAAAGTACATAACCCGTGTCTGGTTCTCCTTTGAAACAGACAAATCTCTCAATCCACAGTGTGTATGGAATTTTGAAGAGGAATGTCTTTGCATTGTAGAAGTGGATTTAATGCTTGTGAAAATGCTGGAAGCACAGCGGAGTGTTCTGTTGTTAAAGGGAAGTTAATAAATGGACAGTGTCGTGTTCCATGGTTTCCTCAGTAGGTTTTAACTCCTCAGCTCAGGTAGAACTACTTCACATCTCATCAGTCAGAGAGTCATTGAGAAGGTGCTGACATCAGCTGTGGTATTTATTCTTTATTCCACAACTCTATTAATTCATTCCATTAGTTTATGCAAACTTACTGAAAAATCATAAGAAATCCACAAATTGTTGTGAATTTATATTTATGCAGTGGCTTTAATTGCATCTCACTGCTAAGTGGATACAAACTATTTAAAGTAAATTTTTAAAGCATTTGATGGAAGAAAGAAATACTAGGCTAGTTTTAATCATATAATACACAGCATCCAATAAATGGAGCAAAATCTCAGTGAGATGAGCATTAGCTTAGTAACAAGACTGTAACAAGTGGTTATTGCTTCAGCCTTTCCCCTTTGGAGATGTGAGTTTAAGACCTGCTTGAGGCTGCAGTTAATGAAGTCGAGTGTTTCCACTCGTTCTGCTTGGTGCAGGTACCAGGGTTGGCCCTGAAAGGGCTCGGGCTGTGGCAGGTCAGTGCTGAGTGCAAGGGCTGTGGGGGGGAAACGCCACCTTTAGCTGGAATTTGTGTCCTTGGTACATTCATAATCAGCGTGTCAGTGGAATATTCAAAAAGGACCAGCCAGAGAGGAACGTGGCATTTTGGGGCTGCTCCTCCATGAAGAGCTGTGGTTGTTGGATGAGCAGCAAATCACAAACCCCCTGGCCCAGATGTTTGTTCCAGAGACTCCACGGTCTAAAACAGCAGAGCAAGATGAACTGAGTGAGCAAAGAAAATGCACAATGGAGGTTTTACTGAGACGCCCACATCATTGTGACAAGCTGTTGAGATACTAATCTAATTATGGATACATATATTTATTTCACGGATTAATTTTCAAGTCATAAGCTACCTTGTGTTCCCAGTGTTAGATGCTTCAAGATCGTTGTCTAAGCCCCAAAGAAGAGTATAAAGCAGGATGCAGAAGCAGGATATGTGAATCAGTGTTGGGTTTGATATTTCCCCATGTAGTGGCTGAGCCTGTTGTTTGTGTTGGTTGTTTTCTCACAGTTTCTTGAGTTTTTAGTTGAATCACCACTGTCCTGTTTGTCAAAGCACTGCAGGTGTGGGAACAAGGAGGATAATACTGGGCTGTGGATGTACAGACATCCATGGGACAGCTGTAGGGATGAGGGACATGGTTCAGACAGGTCAGGAAGTGTCAGATGTTTGTTTGGGGCATTTGGATGTGCCTGCTCTGCTCTGCTGCTGGAGTGGCTCACACAAATACTGGAGTATAAAGCAATTATGGATCTGTTCTTCTTCAGGTAATGATGCTCTTAAAAGGAAATGTACCCCACGTGTATATGAGATGTGCTTATCTAAGTATGTTTAAAAGTGCTAGAAAATTACTGGGAAAATTTCCTAAATCAGCATACATTCAAACACGTATAAACTTAGAAAAATGTTTTTGAACACTTAAAGGAAATATTTTGTTCTAACATAGCATGGACCTTAATGGTACAAAGAGAGTCTTGTGAACAGTGAAAGTGCCAGAAAGCCTCCAGGCAGTATTTATTACTTACTAGTAATCAGCAAGCAGAAGCCATCTCTGGAGGGATTTAGAATCTGTGTGGATATGGCACTTGGGGACACGGTCAGCGGTGGCTGTGGCAGTGCTGGAGGAACTGTTGGACTTGATGGATCTGAATAAATGCAATTGTGTGGTTCCATGATTTTATCTGAGCAAATCCAGGAGAGGGGCCTGCACCTGACAAGGAAACTTAGTCAGGAGGCTCAGAAGTGTTCCATGAGACAAGGAGCATTTCTCATGGTTGGGCTGCTCCAGGACTGCCCAAATGTTGGTCTGCAGCTGGTGGATTGTGATGCCTTAAGTTTTAGCGTTTATGTTTTTTAGATTCTGGGCTGTTTCAGTGGGTAGTTCTGGGTTTCATATTCAATGATCCTGAGCTCCCTTCACAAAGTAGGGAGACAAAACAATTCCTTCAGCTTGGCACCAAGGACAACTTTCAGGCCCAAAACCAAAACCAATGGTGAAGGGGGAAGGAAAAACAAGGAGGATGGAGCTTCATAACATGAAGCTGTAATTGGACAATTAACTCCAATATGTTAATGGACCAGAACTTATCAAAATGTGGGACTTTGTGGTTTGGAGTCCATTCTGTGACCATTTTGGGTTCACCTTGGCTGTGACCCAGACAGACTCTTGCATTGCCCAGGTGCCCATTGAGGCATTTTAATAAATCCCTGCTTTATCCTCTTGCTCTGGCTGCTCCCTGCTCCAGGTCAGCCTCCAGCAGGCCCCAGTTGAGGCGAGGGGCTGGGGAGGAGCAGCCAGATGGAGGTGGCTGTCCCCGGGCGCCGTCGGCAGCGGCGCTCCCTGGGCACGGCACTGCCTTCAAACGCCAGTAATTGATGAATTGTATGCAATATGCAAATGGGAGTGCATAAATCTCCTGAATGACAGCTTAATTTATGTGAACCCTTAAGAATCTGGGATTAGATTTTAATTAAATATCTTCAAAGGCACCCTGACTTACTCAGTTTTGTTGGCTGCTGTCTTCGCGAGAGTTTAGGAGGGGACAAAATCCAGATTTTCAATATATTATTTACTATATTTTTCTAAGAAATTGTAATTGGACAAAAGTCTTATATATATGTATCTTGGTGCATATGTTTCAGAGACTATTAGATAAATCCTATGATAATAATAGTAAAATCAAAGTACCATGACACTTGTTTGAGCTTAAATAATCGGTGCCACTGATTCACTTGTTCCTTTATGTTTAAAATGGGTGAGCATCCAAGTTAAAGCTGCTGTAAATGTTTAATGTTTCACATTCAAGAAGCACCTTAAACTTCTAAAAACAAGTGTTTGCCTGTTAATGGTTACTGTTGCTGTAGTTGTTACCCCAAATGTGATGAGCTGATTGTTCCTGCTGGGGCAGTGAGAGCTGAATCCAGCTCGGCTGCCTCAGCCAGCCTGTGGCAGCTGCAGGAATTATCTGCATGGGCAGAGAGCACTTGGAGGTACCAGAGTGTAAATAGTGGGTGTCAAATCCCTGGCTCCTGGAAGGAGCAGGATATCCTGCCCTGGAAGCAGCAGATGACAGGGGCAGTGGTTGAAGTTGGTACAAGCTGGGTCAGCAGAACCGTGGGCAGCGTTAGCCAAGTGCCTATTTTGGTTTTGTGCTGGACAGAGATTATCAGGCTGGAAGAGGCAAAACCAGTGTTGGGAAGAGGAGGTAAGAAGACAACAGGATATTTCTGCTTGGAATTTAAGTATATGTAAAGTCACAGTTGGACCTGAATCGTGTCATAGTCTTAAAATTCTTTTTAGAAAGATGCAGTTAAACTTAACAAAATACTTTCTCCAGCTCAATCAGTTAATGTTGGCCTTGGCAGTGCTTGGTGAACACTTTGTCTTGATTGGTCTTCAAGGTCTTTTCAATCAAAATGCTTTTACAATTTTAGATAGGGGGGAAAAAAAGGAACTATGTTACCCCTTCATGTTAACCTTTAATTTAAACAGGGAAGTAGTTAATGAGGGTGAGGAAACACTAGCACAGGGTGCCCAGAGAGGTGACAGATGCCACATCCCTGAGGGCATTCAAGGCTGGGTGGGGCTTGGAGTGACCTGATCCAGTGGGATGGGTTGGCCTGGATGGTGTTTAAGGTCCCTTCTAACCCAAACCATTCTAGGATACCCTTTCTGTATAATTTCTGTTGTATTTCCATTTGTATTTCCATTTGTATTTCCATTTGTATTTTCCCCCCTGCTCACGCCCACTGAGCTGGAGCCTTGCAGTGAAGTTGCAGTCTCTCTTTTGGGTGTTTGAATTGTCACCTGCCCCACCCTCTGTGCAGGTCCTTGCTCCCATTTCGGGGGCAGAGCAGAGATTTCCCATTTTCCATCAGCTCCTGTCTGGGAGAACCCTTGGGATGGTGTGAAGGAGCTGACTCTTCCTATCCAGGGAGAAGCAGTGAGAGGAAGGGGCAGGAGCTTCATTTCCATCTGTGTCCTGGGTCATTCTTTATTTCTTTATGTATTTGATACCATAATACTGGCTCAGGGAAAGTAGCAGGGATGAGAAATTTCCCAGTGGTGGGAGAACATTGAGGCTGTGGGACAGACTTGGTGGATGTAAGAGCATGAGCAGAGACTTTGTGGGTTATTCTAGAGGCCAGCCATTGGGAAATATTGAGCAGTTGGGGTAGATGTTGATTAAAAAAGTAAATGTGGAAGGAAATGGATTTTGTACCTTGCATTTCACAGCTTTTCTGGTCGCAAACAGTTTCATTTTTATCTGTCTTAATTTGAATATTCACTCCTGATGTAATACAGTTGCAAAATCGGTCCCTGGTGAACACAAAGCACCCACTGGGCTGCGTTTTTCAGTTTATTTTGGTGCAAGTCCTTAACCACAGCCCTGGTGAGCTGTTCCTGCCATGCCGGCGGTTGGGAGCGTGGTTTGGTTATCTGGAGCTCCAAGCATTGGCTCTTGCACAAACCATGATAGCACACGAAAGAACAAACCTACAGTTGCTGTACTGGTGCCATTTTTTAATGCCAAAGTGTAAATAAAGTCTCGAGGTGCTTTTTTGTTGTTGTTTAGAGTAAGGGCTAAGAATTTCTTGGAGTGGGGTGGATACATCAAGGGGAGGCTCAGCAAGGAAACACTTCTGGGTCAAAGAGGAGCAAAAAAAAAATCCAGAGGAAAATCCATCTCCTGAATAAGGAGCTAGAAGTGCATTAGGGGTTTGAAAAATATTCTCATTGAGTGGGACAACATCTAAATCTAAGCCTTTTTTAATATGTTTTTACTGGGGTTTTTTTGTAAGCAGAACTTTTCTATAGGTGACCACTTTTAGGCACCCTTGTGGGCCTTTTATATTTCATAATATCTCCCTGAGATGGGCGGCTCTGTGGGAATATGTGAAGGCAGAGCCTTTTCTGTACATCTTTAAATCATCTTCACTTGGGCACTGATGGATAATGTTTGCTAAATATCTTATTACTGCCTTTTTTAATTATGTTGACCCGTTCCTATTAAATTAATGTTTCCAGTCATTATGACTGCATTTAAAACTGCGGCCTTTGAAGCATTAAAATTCCAACAAATATTGGTATAGATAAAAGCATTGAATGCCATTTATTTCTGAGCATTTTTTATTTTGTGTTGCTCGTGATCAAGAGCTGTTTTAAATCATGAGATGGAAAAAGTCAAGTTAAAAATAACTCTAAAACACGCAAAGGCTGCTGATGGAAAATTTAAATATACAAATATAGAATTGTTAAATATCAAGGTAAAATTCAAATGCAGAAGATAGAACAGGCCAGTGCATTTTTTTCTGAACAGCATCATGTTGATTGTCTTGTTTATAATTTTGCCCAGTTTTAAGTTTGGAAGCAGTTTGAGCAAGAGAAACCTGCTCTGGGAAATCTGCAATTGAATCCTGACAATTAATACGAATTTTAGACTCTAGGGAAGTGTGGTAGATCTGAAGGTCTTTACTGAAAACACAAATGCTAATAATGGATGGCAGAGGTTTTCTGGACTTTAATGTGTGCATAAGTCATTGACTGTGCATTTTTTGGCTGGAAAGTTAGAATTGATGCCCAGGGATTCACAAGGATAGCAGGAATTGTCCATAACAGGAGGGAAATGCTCTTTGAAGTGAGTTTTGAGCTGACTCAGAAATACAAATCTGTTTTGAACTGTCTTGGAAATACACGGTTATTAAAAAAATTAAATTTGAGTAATTTCAGATAATTTTTACACTGTGCAAAATTGCTGTTATCACTATTAGAAAGCTAAAAATGAGCATGCTCCAGCACTGCAATATCAAAAGGGGAAATCCATTTTACTTCATTAGGAAAGCATGTTTGAAGACATGAAAATTGGAAAAAAAATTTAAAGCTTCATTATTTTATTTTTGTTTTTCCCAGGAAATGTCTACATCCAATAATAAAAATCAATGAGTAAATAAACAGTGAGAACATGCTTACCAGGCATGCAAACTACGAGATTACACGAAAAAAGAAAATGTAGTTTACAAGAAATTACTGAAAAAATGTTCTTGTATGTTTTCCTTTGAGATTTCACCACTGCAGCCTAAGCAGAATTTCAACCCAGACAGATTTTGTGTGGTTTGAAAAGAAATGTCTTCTGCTGTATTTGCAGAAGAATCAAGTTATGTACTTTGCACTTCTTCTAATGTCAATTAGTCACGGTAGAATAGTGCTTTGGAACAACTGGGCTCTTTCAAGCACCCCTGGAAAAATAACCTTCCCAGTTAGCTGAGGAATTTGTTCTGTCGTTCGTGTTTGCTTTAGGAGGAGCTGTGCAATTAAAACTGGGGAGCAGCAGTGAGCAGTGCTGGGGGAGAAAACTGAAAGTGCAGCAGCAGCGCCGTGCTCAGAAGGGAACCAAGGTGCCACAACGAGTGGTGTCCCTGCACAAAGCTGTGCCTGAAACCTGGAATACCTGCCTGGATGTGCTCCAGTAATGCCACAGTGTTCCAGTAATCCCACAGTGTTCCAATAGTCCTACAGTGTTCCAATAATCCCGCTGTATTCAAATAATCCCACAGTGTTCCAATAATCCCACAGCGTTCCGATAATCCACAGTGTTCCAATAATCCCCACAGTGTTCCAATAATCCCCACAGTGTTCCAATAATCCCCACTGTGTTCCAATAATCCCCACAGTGTTCCAATAATCCCACAGTATTCCAGTAATCCCACAGTGCTCCGATAATCCCACAGTGTTCTGATATCCCACTGTGTTCCAATAATCCCACTCTACTCCGATAACCCCACTGTGCTCCAATAATCCCACAATGTTCCAATAGTCCCATNATCCCACTGTATTCAAATAATCCCACAGTGTTCCAATAATCCCACAGTGCTCCAATAATCCCACAGTGTTCCAATAATCAGTGTATTCGAACGATACAGTGTGGAGTGGGGAAATCTCTGCAAAGGCTGGTGGGGTCCAAAGCTGTGTAGTCAGGGCAGTGATGTTTCACCTGTGCCTTTTTGCCATTCCACATTTTAAAGCAGCTGGTCTCTACGGTGCCATCCCAGTANGAAATCTCTGCAAAGGCTGGTGGGTTCCAAAGCTGTGTAGCCAGGGCAGTGATGTTTCACCAGGTAATCCACAGGGATTGAGGAATTCTGTGCCTTTTTGCCATTTCACATTTTAAAGCAGTTGATCTCTATGATGCCATCCCAGTGAAAAAGTTGTGCTTGTTTTTTGGTTTTGCTCTGTGTGTGCAGGGATCTGCTCAGATGTGTTTTGTGTCAAACATTCCTTTCACATCTGCTGTTTGCCACACAGAATACAGTGATGTAGATCTTAATATTTCATTTGAAAGCAGCCCGTTCTTACAGCTTAATCATTCTGTCTGCAGTGCTTTCAGTTCCCTCTAGCTGGGGAATATCTTCCCTGTAATTAGGTGTTTTAGGAATCCACGTGCAGTTCCAGGTACAGCCGTGCAGGAACAGATGAGTTTGGGCAATTTCTGCCTTTCCTCACATGATGCTTCCAGGCTGCAGCCCAGCAAAAAGTTGGATATTTTCCTCGTTTTATCACATCTGCCTCATTTGCAGTCTTTTATAACACCTAAATGTCTCTCAGCATATTAACGTTGCAGATGTTGCCTCTCTTTTGGAGGGCTAAATTTTCATTGTTTTTCACACTTCATTAATTTTGCTTTTTGAAAAAATTGAATTAATTTTTAAGCTGCTTTTACTCACTCTGATCTCACAGAAGGGTTTTGTAATCTTTCCCCTTTCCCGTCGATGCAGTCTCTTCTTTGAGCTGGTTTAAACTTCCCTGCTTTCTTTTCTGAATGTTTATGAAGATATTAGAGTTAGAGCCAAATCACTTTATTGCTAATTTTTCAAGGTAGCTCCTCTCCATACCATAATTTGCTGTTTCAGTCCATGAGTGCTCACATTCATACTCATCTTTTATTAGACCAAGGCACTCTGTTAGTTGATTTTTTCCATTAAGTTAGGGTCTAAATGTACTGCATCTTCTTTTTTCCCCCATATATCAATTAAATCTGCAACTCCCTTTCTAAAAAGACTTTATTTTATCTAATGGCAGCACCACCCTGTGCTGCCATCAGCCTGAGATCATTCTTTTTATGGTTGTTTAAGTATTTATCAGAAGCAGAAGTTGTTTCTCCAGGTCAGTAATTACTGGACCTACCTGGACTGGAAAGGAACACAGAAAAGATTTTCATGCTTCCTTATCTGTGCTCCTTGCAAGTGTTTGTTTTTTTTTTTCAATAAAAGCTATTTTTAAAATTAAGGGAAAACAAGTCATTGACCTGGAAACTAATTACATCGCTTGAGCGCAAGTTTTGATTTTTGTTTGTTTTTAATAAAAAGGAAAATTATGAGTTAAAAATATTACTTAGGAACAATTGCTTGAGCAGCTGGAAATTCTGCACTGAGGTGTTGGGACTGTTTTAATGTTGAAACAGAACTGAAGCTGCCCCCTCATTTCAGTGCAGTGCCAGGTGAAGTTTTCTGGTTGTAAAATGTCTCTGCTTTGGGCTTTAAAGACAACCAGAATGATGCTGAATAATAAATCCTGTAGGATTATTGTGCAAGGAAATGATAACAACTCCCCTACAACTGTGGGGGGACCACAGGTTGTAACTGTGCCCTACAGAAATTCCCTGTATTCCACTGCACTCTTCTGCATGATGTGGCATATGAGCTCAATTTTAAAGACTTTGTTGCCTTTTATTTGTTCTGATTTATCTGTCTTTATCCATCTCTTGATATAGTGCAAGTCTGATTTTGTGTTCTGCATCACTGATAATGCCAAATTATTTGCTTCTTCTAATGAGGAAATTTCTGATTTTTTAAAAAAAACAAACCCAACACTCTGAAGCTCTTTAATTTCAAGGCAAGAAATGTATATCTAAAATGATAAAATTGTTGATAGTGGGGCACATTGGATTATCTGAACAAGAGCAGGCCAGATGTCCATCACTGTAGAATGAAGTGAAACAGTTGAATTTATTGTCAAATCAGTCAGTTTACAGTGTGATGTATTTGATAATTCTCCTAAGTTAATTAGTTCCAAGCAGATATTTTATGGCACTATGGCCTGGCTGTAAAATAATGCAACTGGGTTGTTTTCAGATGGGAAAGTCTTCTCCTGTCATTTCTCTACAGCTTTAAAAAATATCTGAGTGTTATCTGGAGTAAGGCTAAGCTGGAATTTCTGTCACCCATTTAGTCCAAGGCGATTATTCCAACTTGAGAATGTCAACAATTACCCAGCACTCATGTTTAATTAGTAAAAGGGAAGCACCTGTATTTTTAGAGGAAGAGACTTCAGGATTAGACTGTACGAATTCAAGTTGTAACAAAAGACAAAAATGAGCATATTATTCATCCTTGGGGAAAATCAGTCACTGGATGGGCTCTGTTAATGGAAAAAATGCAACAAATAATTCTTTTTGCCTCTGGTCCCTGTGCTTTTGTACTGATGCATATCAGTAATGATGTTTACAACTGCTTGGTCTGTCCGGCAGCAAAACAAAAGAATTAAGAGCACTTCTGGTGATTAGACAGACCCGTAGCACCGTGGCTTTAATATCTCAAATTTTACACTTGACATATCATTGCCGACTGAAAAATGTGACTTTTTATTTATTTTCTTTAAATCGCTTTCTTTAAAGCACCATCTGGTTGAGGCATTAAAACAGGCAATATTGCTCTATGAGTTTTTCTTAAGACCTTTCTTTGGCTGTTAATTGCACATTTATAATTATGTTCTTACAAAAAGATAAAAGAGTTTTGGAGGATTATTCTTGGCAAGAGACCTAAGGTGAAAACCTGCTGGTTTAATGTGTAAATTATAATGTGTGCAGTTGTGAAGAGTGGTTTTGTGAAACGCTCGAGTGAGCTCAAGAATCTGAGAGAGCTGTCAGAGAGTTTGTACTCGTAAGGAGCTGATGTTCATTGCAAAACAACTCATAATATGCTGTGCCTGAAGGCTACATGAGAGTTTAACTTAAACACAATCACCAACTTTCTGGAAGACAGATAAAGGAAACAATTGTTCCTCCAGCAAACTCAGAGAAAGGAAAAAACCAGCCTCACTTTGATGCCTGTTTAAAATCATTAATTTTCCTGTAAGTTAATGTAAATTGAGGATTAAACAGAAACTGTTACCATCTGACCCTTATAAACTAAACTTCTGTGTGGCTCATCTATTTGAAGTCAAATCTATCCATACATCTAAACAGGAAACTGAATGAAAACATTTTTTCTTTTCATTTCCTATATCCTGCAAACTTTTTCAAAGCCTATTTCCTTTTAAAAGTTAGGTTGCATGCCTATAAAGCTTTTTTTTTTTCCCTGTGATCATAAACTTAACCATCACTTACTAAGCAGAGGATGAGGAGGGGGTGATCTCTGGACACTGAAGTTTATCTCTCTGAAAATGTTTCTAAAGTACCACCTTTGCAGATGGTTTTGGACTGTGTGGGGGATCCAGGCTCTGGGATAGGGTGCAGATGATTTTTTTTGTGTGTTTTTTTTTGTCATTATGGTCAGTTTGATTTCATGACTGAGTGGCAAATTCCAGGGATTCAGGATTTTGTCATCCCCCTCCAGCTCAGGGTGATTTCCAGCTTGTAAGATCTCCATTTCCCTGTCTGTAGTGACATTGATCTCTAGAAAATGCTTTACACTCTAGGGATGAAATTACTGTGTATTAGATTAGTATTAGTATTGCTCTGTTCTTTATTTACTGCAGGGATAAATGACACAGCTCTGGTGCTCACCACCGAGGTCTGAAGATTGCTGATGTTTAAAAAGGTGGTTTTAAAATACCAAACAGGGCTGGCTGTCATCCCTCACATTTCAGAGATCCAGAGCTTGTGATGATGGGAAGCTCTTCCTCCACTGAATGGGTTTTGGGTTTTGTGTGTCTGTGCTTGACAAAAAACTCATCTTAATGAACTGACTTGCTTCACTATCAGTTGTTTTTGTGTCAAAGCAGAATAATTTTCCCCTGATCAGTTAAGCCTCACCCAGCCCAGTTTGAAGTCAGGGGTTTCAGTCAGATGATGGGATTGGAAAGGGCAGGCACTGACAGGGAAGGATTCCCAGCCCTGACCCTTCCTCTTGCTCATGGCCCTGTCCTGCCTCCCTGGCCCTGGGAGCAGCCCTGGGTCCCAGTCTGAGTTGTTTTTTCCTAGATAACAGATAGGCAGCAGCTTCTGCTGTTGCACTGGTGTGTATTGAGTTTCCAGAGCTGGTGCTCGTTTCCTGCAATCCTGAATTACCTGCAGAGCTGACACAGACTGCTGGGTGCAAACAGATCAGAGGGGTGCAGGGGTTCCCAGATGTGCAGGGTTCTCAGGTGTGCAGCATTCTCAGGTGTGCAGCATTCCCAGGTGTGCACTGTTCCCAGGTGTGCAGTGTTCCCAGATGTGCAGGGTTCCCAGGTGTGCAGGGTTCCCAGGTGTGCAGGGTTCCCAGGTGTGCAGAGTTCCCAGATGTGCAGAGTTCCCAGATGTGCACCGTTCCCAGGTGTGCACCGTTCCCAGGTGTGTGGGAGGGTGCAGGTCATTGCTTTACACCTTACAGAATTTATAATTATTTTTCTCCCCTCCTCATGTGGCTGTAACCTAAAAAGGAAGTTCTGAGTGGTCTTGATTTGTCACAAAATCAGTCTGAGGTGATGCCTGCCCCTCCCAAAGGTGCACCTGGATCTTCAGCTCTCCTGGTTCTTGTCCTTCTGCTACCTTGGCCATGAAATGGGAGCTCCCACAGCTCTACCTGATTTAAACTGCATCAAAGAATCCTGGATCTGATGATTGGATGCATTTTCCTTCCTCCCTCCCTACACAGACTAATACATTCAATATGGGAGATGTTCTGTAACTTTTACTTCAATACCTGGATCAGGAACATGAAGCCCATGGCTTTTGGAAATAATTCCTGTGCCTGAGCAATAATAGGCAAGGTTTTTCATTAAAGATGTGGTGGTGAGGAAGATGAGGTAGAAAAGCAAACTCCTGCCACTCAGGGGTCTGTAACAGCACATGGAGAAAGAAAATGTAGAGGGGCTTCTGGTACCCTGATAATTGGCACTTGATAATTTGCTTTTAGCAAGCAACATGACAAAAATTCTGAATGTAATATAATATAATATAAAGAATCTATCTGCTTCCCTACTTTTTTTTCCCCGTAGTTCACTCAAGTTAGTTAATGAGGACATTGGAAGACAGAGGGAGCAGAGAAGCACAGAACTCTGGAATTTCCCTTGTGGAACAAACAGCATCCAGACAAGATGCTGCACATGTCACAAGTGTCACCTTCTGCAAAAACTCTGTTTCCCTTGGTTTTGGAGCAGATTAAATAGTAGTTGTATTTCTTGTGTAAAATCTGAGTATCTTGGACTGCTCTGGTGGGAGGAGACAGCAAACTTTGTCATGTTGGAGCAGGAGCCCACTGACACTGAAAGGAAAAAAAAGATTCTTTTAGCAACTTTCAAGGTAGCAAGATAGGATTTAGATGAATTTGGCTCTGGACCAGGTAATCCTCTTTTGTTGATGTTAAACCAATGGCCACAGCAGTGATTACAACATAAGAGTACAAAAGAGGCTTTATTTATACTGCACTTTTTCCTTTCATGTTTCCAATCATAAAAATAAATACATCTTATTAGAAAAGAAAAATTTTACTTATTTACTTGTTTGCATGCTGGAAGACATTAAGTATTTCCTTTTTTTTTTTCTTTAGGGGAAGTGTGTCACTCGCATTTAACTCAGATAAAAATAAAGGAAGATAAAACTAATTTAATTTTGGAACGAATTTTTTTCATTTGTTGAACAACTGTTTTAAAATGGATAGCCTGCTGCGAAAGAAACAAAGCACTTCAACAAAGCAGGAAATCAATAACCACAAGAAAACCTAAAAAAAATGAATGCATACAGTGAGCAAGTGACACAGAAATTATTTTCTGGTAATAATAATGGTAATAGAATGCATGTGGAGGGGATGAATAACATGATAGAGATATACACAGAAAAGACATGTTCTCTATTTCTAGCTATAAATAATGATCTCTGTGTTGCAGAATTTAAACTTTGAAGGGTCTAGATGGTGACTTTCTTCCTGATTTCCCCACCCCCCCAGTCCTAGGTAAATATTTATGCTTGCAAAATTTAGTAGGCTGGCCGCCATGGAAACGTATGTCTTTCATTTATCTCCAGGAAATCTGGTTACAAACACTCTTTTACTTGAATTCTTCCAGTCTTTTCCAGCAGCTTTTAAAGCAAGCTCTGGGGTGAGGAGCAGGAGTTGTGTGTGAGGGGTGGGTGGGGTTTGGTGGCAGCCCAGGCAGGGCTGTTTGCCCAGAGGTGCTGGGAGGCTGCACCACGGGATTTTGGGGAGAGCCAAACCCTTGGGTCTGAAGGGAAGTCTTTAAAAGACATCAGGAGCAGGTATGGCCTGTCTGCTCAGCTGTTGTGTCTGCTCCAGGACTACTTGAGTTCAGGAAATCCCTGAAATTGGGAGTAGCTCGTGCTGCTTTGCAGTGGTCTGTGCTGCTTTTTCTGTAGTTGGCTCCTTCCAGGTTTTCCTGATTGTCAAAGAGAGAGACATTTGTGAAATGACAAGGTGTTTCTCAGTGGGAAATGATCTGTGACTGTGGTGAGAAGGGTTCCTTGGTGTAGCTGTGGATGGAAAAGCAGAGAAGCTTTTGGTCAGAAAGGTGTAGAAAAACAAGTAGCATTTGAGGCTTATTATGAGCTGAAAATAATTATTTCATTATTATTATTATCTGTTATCCCACCTTGGGGGAAAAAGGACTGGTGGAGCAGAGGGAATATTGCCAAGAGAGGAGAGAGTGATGCTGTAATCTCTTAGGGGAGGGAATGAAACCCAGAGCTCACGTACAGTGGGGAGAGGAATGAGGTGCCATAAACTGGGATTTCTATTTTCCTGTGGTTTTGGCACAGAGTTGCAGATTATTGCTGAGGAACCTCTCACTGTCAGCCCTGGGCTTGGCCACGTTCAGAATCAGAATTCAGTGGGGTTTACTTTCACAGTCATTTCAATTATCTGCTGTTATGGAGTTCCCATTGGGTAGAGTTTCTCTGTGTGTGCATAGATGTCCACAAAATAGGAAACATTTCTACATTCCTGTAGGTTAAATCTCTTAACTGATAATACTTCAGTGGTTTCATTTATTCATATTAGCATCTTCTCAAAACATAAAGAGATTCCATAGACAAAATTTAATTTTAATTTTGCCTGAATTTTCCTTCTTCCCTTTTATTTTCTCATGATCCTAAAGGCTGTGCTTTGTTGTTTGGAAAAGTCCTTCTCCTCCTGTACACTGGCAGTAGAAATAATGACCTTGTCTGTCTCAGGGGCTAACAAATGAAATGCCAACAAGTCCCAAAATCTGGAAAGGTAAGGGTGAAGCAGTGGAGCTGTGTCCCTGAATTACTGCCTGGGTAATTTCATAGTGGTCCAGGACCACCAGCAAACTGAGGAATATTTTCTGTGTAGTGGAGTTGAGCTCTCAGATGTTTACCCCTGGACAGAATCACCTAATCACAGAGGCTCCTTTGGATTGCTGGGAACAATTCCTCCTTTCAGCAGGGACATAGGTGCAGAGGACTGCTTCTATGTTCTTTCATTTATTATTCTTTGAAAGATGAATTTCGCTTTTCTACCTTTGAAGGGCCTTTGCCAAGATTGTGAAAACACCGAAACTTGTAGGGCAGAGATGAAAAACATTCAAGGCAAGAGCAGTTTGCCATTGCATCAGCCTGCAGATTGCTCTGACAGCCCTGTACCACCACAGCACAATGCACCCCTGTTGGGGAATTAACACCAGCTCCCCTGGGTTACGTGATACTCAGGGCTGTAAATACGTCAGGTCTTGCTCTTGGGTTTCTGTCCGTAGATAATAGGCTTGAACAGTCACATTTTTTACAACTTCCATTGAATTGAGACTTACTGAGATACAGCTTAGTGAAAACCAGCAGTATTTCAAAAGCCTTTTATTGTAATGCATTCTTCTAAATTGGCATTGAATTCAGATACAGGTCAGAAATAAAGCTTGGAAGGGTCTGATACAATTCAGACACATGACGTGGGTGTTTGTGAGAGGGGTGATTCCCTACTTCTGTGCAAATATTTGTGATGTGTGTGTGAAAATAAGTAATTCTTAAAAAAAATTTGGGCTAAATGAACTTGTATGAAAGGTGATTTATAGCTCCTCAGTGTGCTGGCATGTCTTTGCACAGGCTTGGAGTGTGCCGTGTGATTGTGTCTGTGCCTTGGCCAGCATCAGCTGCTGGGATGGGGCTGTGTCCCAGTGCCTGCCTTGTCATCTGCTCACATCAGTGCTGGGCTTTCACACACAGGTGGAAAAATCCTAAAAACCTGTTCCGTTCACCTGCTGAACAGTCAGATCAAGAGATTAAAAAAGAGAAAACCAGTCAGAATGTGAATTGCACAATAATGTTGGCTGTGGTCTGCAGTGGTTCCCAGCTCTGACTGGATCCAGAATCCAAGCAGAGCCATCCCAGCAGCTGAGCTGAGGTTTGCAGGGCTCAGAATAAACCTGGCCACCGTGTCTCTGGCACTTCCACATTTGGTTTAGCTGGACATTGTGGGGGAGCATTGTTTTGACAGCGGATCTGTAATTGGAATTTGTGGTCTGGATGTGTCGTTAGTGGCAGGATTCCAGCCTGGACAGGCCCCCTCCTGCAAGGTCTGGTCCAGGCAGAGTGGGAACAATGGGAACGAAGACACAGCAGCAGGAACTTTGTCCCACTGGCTGTGATCCATGGCTAAATGTACTGTGTTTTATCTGTGCCAGTGCACCTCCACTGCCACAGTTACTAACTTCAGGCAGTTCTGTTAAATTTCTGTGCGTGTCCCTGCATCTGCTGGAGTCACGCTTCCCATTTCCTCACTGGCACACCCTTAAATTGAGCTGGGGCAGTGTGGAACATGGATCAGCCTCCAGCTTCTCTGCAGCCATGAATCTCCCCACTTTGGAAATTTGGCGAGTTAGCCCCCTTTTTCCTGTGGTCATGTTTGACAGGAAAAAAGTGAAACCAGGAACGTTGAGGTACTGTTGCATCTGCAGGCACACTCGTAATAAGTAATTAAAGAGTTACCTAAAGCTTTAAATCTCGGTGAACCAAAAAGCCTTTTTTTGGTTTTAGACTTACTTTGTAACGCTTGATTTCAGAAATAAGCAATTAAACTTTGTTAAATAAGGACAACTACAGTGACAATTGAATATAAGGAATTCAGGTAATTTTTCTGACTGTAGACCCCAAGTCAAGTTTTAAATAAGTGCTGGATTTTCACTAATTGGGATGTCTTAGGATGAACACAGTGATAATGTGCTGTGTTCCATTCATAAAGTTACCAAGTTGGAATACTCCCCTGGAGTCCCAGCTCTGAGCAGTTCAGCTTTTCCTGACAGTGACACCCACCAACACAACAAAGCTCAGGTTTGTGGTGCTTCCGAACAAACTCCCGCTGACTCTTTCTCTGAGGACATCCCCGGCTGAAATTCCCTGGAGAGCTGGGTGGGGGGATTGTGTTTTGGAGTGTCAGAGCCTTCCTGCCCGTGTGCCCTGGCAGGTGAGCTGTGCCCGGGCTCTCCTGCTGCTGCCCCGAGCGCTGCCACGGGCGCCGGGTTCTGCCCATGGGCTCCAGCAGCTTCATCTATGATTAATGCTAATTGCCCATTTTGCATGGATGAGTTTTTCCCTGCTGCTGAGTTGGCTCCTGTTGCCTTTGATGTGGCTGGTGATCCAATGTCCTGCCATGGCCAGACAAGTGATCCGCTTGCCAGCGCCCAGAGGAGACAGAATCAGGTTGCTGCGGGGTCAGGGTCAGGCAGAGTTTAACTACCACTGGCATCTTGAAACCTCCTAATAAATGCCAAAGCAAGGAGATTATTCTGAGTCCCTGCTACAGCTAAAGATCTGAAGGTAACAGGGAAGAATTCTAACTGGTCATGATGTTACATTTATTGGTAAACGCTTCAAAAAGTACCTTGCACAATCACTAGGGGGTATTTCATGATCTTTGAAGAGATGAAAAACTTTTAATTTCTGGTTCCTCTGGCAGTTTCAGGAAAGTAACTAAGATTGAGGGTGGTGTGTGTGTGTTTTATTTAGCTTTTTAAGTGTTATTTTTGTTGTGTTTTTCTTTTTTTTTTTT
>VZTB01011685.1:443537-499365 GCA_013397245.1 Thryothorus ludovicianus | reverse complement strand
TTTTTTTTTTTTTTTTTCTTTTTTGAGCGTTGGTGAAAACTCTGTTTTGCTGCTGCAGTGACTGGAATCTAATGGATTTGTAATTTAGTCCTTTATTAATTGTGATTTCCTTACAGGAAATTCCATTAAATGTGTTATTTTAGTAAAAGCAAAGAAAAAAAAAAAAACAAACTCTAAAAAAACCTGAGAAGCTGAACTATTGTCTGGGAGGGCCTGTAAGAGGCATTTCTTCCTTTGAAATTTGTGTATTTTAGTTCTCGTGGGATCTGAGCAGCGTGGCTAATGCCTGGTGTGTTGTAACCCCATTAATGTGTGCTGGGGACAGACAGAGGTGCTTGGAGGAATTACAGAAGAAACACTTGAAAAGCAGATAAGTCCACATTGCCACAGTGCATTGTGCTTTAATAATCTGCTTTCAATATCATAAAGTGAAAAATCTAGCATGAAAATATGTGGAATTATAAACATAATTTAATGCGTAGTATTTAATTTCACTTCATTAATTTATTAATAGAGTTTAAATTAAATCTTGTGCTATCATGATGAGTGTTTTAATTTTTTATTAATTGCTGTATGCTAAAGGTAAGTTGATTTTCATAATAAACCTATATTCACAGGCTGTATTCATAAAAGTAATTGCTTAAATATTCAACAGGCTTAGCAGTTTTAGGATTGCTGTTGAAGTCCAATCTAAATAAACTGTAGCTCCCTAATAACCAAACACAGTGAAGTGTTTGGGAGAATATAAACTCGTAGAATATGTAACAGGAAAAGCAGAATTAAAAAAGATCCTTGCTGGGAGTAGAGTGCCATCGCTCCTGATCTCACCTGTGCACTGCAGCCGAGTGCCACAGGCAGAGCTTTAATTTCCCTGCAGCTCCAGATGTCCCGAGGATGTCACAGGGAGCCAACCCTTCCCTGTGGAAGAGGGGAGGAATATTCCTAAACAGTATTTGCAGCAGCCTCAGCTGGAGCAGTTAACAAAGTGTGAGAGCACTTGGCCAGAGCCAAGCTGGGCTGCTGCAGCCCCATACCCTGCTCCAGTTTGGGACTCCAGAACTGGGATTTCTCTCCTGGAGTTTATAAATAAGGGGTTTTTTAGCACCTCTGTCGTGTTCTCGGCTCAGGAATTTCATGGATTCTTGTTGATGTTACTGCTGATAGGCAGGAAAGCACAAGAGCCTCTTGCATTGATGAGTTCTTGCCTGCAATCCAGAATATTCCGTGCTACTTCTCCACTGTGTGCGTGTTTGCACCAAATCACACAGACTGCCATGCTGCCTCAAACTGGGAAATATTTTAGGATGCGGCGTGTTGGGGGTGCACAGTCAAGCACCACAGACACATTCTGTGTCTCACAGATATTTTGAGTAGCACACAGTTGGAGTAGAAGATTATTAAGTTGAATTTCCAGGCTGCTGGGAGCTGTCTGGAGCCCAAAGTGTGAGTGGGCTCCATCCCCTGTATTTAGCACACAGGGATGGTGTCTGTCAGGGCAGCCACCTCCCTGACCTTGGGAAAACCTTGGGCAGTCCCAGACCGTGTGCCTGGAGCAGCTGAGGGGGTTTGGGGCAGGTGGCAGGGGGGAAATGCCCATTCCAGAGCGTGGTGGTGTCACCAGGGGCTGCAGACAAGGAGGGTCCCCATGGCTGAGGTGGCCCCAGCACCAGCAGGACAGTTCCTGAGCGCTGTCACTCGGGGCTCCTGGGGCTGATGTTGGCCCGAAGGAAAGGGCAAGGCAAGAGCTGGGGGAGCTGCTGGGCAGGCAGAGGTGCCAAAAGAGCCTCTTGTGAGCTCCGTGGGCATCCAGCTGCTGCGGCTCTCTGTGGAGCACCCCAGATGTGAAGTCCCCACTTAGCTTCATTTGTACCTCTTCACACTCAAATTGCTTTACTCTGGGTGCCTGCAGTGCTTTGGGATTGCATTCTTTTCTTTGACTGAAGTAAGAACAAAATGGGTTCTAACACTTGTCACAGAGCAGAGGTTTTTCTTCCAGATTTGTGGACAATAGGAATAAAAGCTGCTCCCAGCTCCCATGTGGATGTTTGGGTGGCTGTGGGAGGGGAGCAGGACCAGGGCTGAGGAGATGTTGCAGCTTAGGTGGGTTGGATTCATCCCTTCCAGAAGAGCAGAGGCTGATAGGAGGCAAGGCAGAGGTTTTATATTTTAAGGACTTCTTTGGTTACCTGCCCCTCTAACTGCAGTGTAATTGCCTGAAGCTTTTCCTCTGGATGTCTTTTTGCCCTTGATAATCCTTGTGTCTGATCCTGCCCATTCTTCCTGCAGCACAGATATGCAGATGTTAATGTTAGTCTGCCTACATCATTTTAACTTAAAAAAAAAATAAATAAATTCCCTCTTCTTTTGTGGCTCCCTCATTTGCTTATGCCCAGCTTAGCATCTGAGTTGTTTCCTTCATTTTAGTACCAGGCTCCCCATCGGCAAATGCAGCATGATTCATCCAGCATTGCATTTTTTTCCATTTTTCCCTCCTCTTCAGCCTGCTGCCGAGTTAAAGTGGCGGCAGTGGCGTCCAGGCTGGCTCTGGTGAGATGGATGGGTCTGGGGAAGTCGCAGTTGTGGCTGCAGAGGGGGTATTGCACAGTGATGATTGGTAACTTCCTGCAGACTCAGACGAGCCATCTGTGTTTCCACTCCTTGAAATGTGCTGTTATTTTCATCACCCATTTGGTTTGTGTCAGCTCAGTTTACATGGTCATTTTCACGTAATAAACAGGTAGTTAAATTAGGCACACTGCATTTCCCAGTGTGCAGGGTATTTTTTTGACCTCTTGGCACAGGCGAGCTCCATCTCCTCTTAAACCTAAGAGGAGCTGCAAGTGAAGCCTCGACCTTTTAAAATGTTTGTAGGTACTTTGCACCTTGGGGGAATGGGAATATTTGGGTTACATCTGGGTTACTGCTGTGCCTGAGAAGGATGAGGTGGTGAGTGTGGGATGCAGATCCCTGCCCTGACTGCATCCTTCAGAAGCTGATGTTAAGCACTGTCCATTTCATGTTGGCTTAGGAGAAAGTGTTTTCCTTTTTGTATTGGTGTAGGAAGTGTGGGAATCAGCGTGGTGCCCCTGCCTGCTGTGAGGGCAAAGCTAAAAACCTGCGTGTCACAGAGGGATGGTCATCAAAGGCTCAGCCCTTCAAACAGAGCCGTGGGATGAAGTGACATGAACAAAAAAAAGGCTTTATCTCCATTAATGTACAAGTCTTTATCATCAGTGTATTTTAACAAGACAGCTGGGACTTACCCATAGAAAGGATTCTCAGGGAAGTTTGGGGTCTGAAGCAC
Source organism: Thryothorus ludovicianus (assembly GCA_013397245.1). Classification (NCBI taxonomy): domain Eukaryota; kingdom Metazoa; phylum Chordata; class Aves; order Passeriformes; family Certhiidae; genus Thryothorus; species Thryothorus ludovicianus. The sequence goes on along the minus strand of VZTB01011685.1, from coordinate 496,061 downwards.
TTTGCTGTGTGGAGAGAAGCTGAAATCTGTTAGATGATTGAAGCCAATGGTTCAGCAAACTGTTCATATGGAATGAAACTGAAAGAGAAGTTGGAACTTTTGATAGTTTTCTGTGCAACTCCAGTCCTCCTGCCCTTCCTTTAGATTGTCCTCAGAAAAGGTTAGAAAACCACTCTGCCTTCATTGCAGCTTTTCTCTGCTCAGTCTGTGGAATGGCTGCTATTATTTCAATAAAAGCATTTTGGGGGCTGCTTTATTTTGTCCTCAAGGCATTGGAGAGGTTAACTCGTGGAGGAAATGATGCTGTCACTAGAGCTTTGTGAGGTGGTGGTACAGGGCACATAGCAGCTGTGTGGGGCAGTTTTTGGGGCAGTAGGATGGGGTCCCTGTGAGTGCCCATGGGCTGTGTCCTGCAGCTGGAGCTGGCAGTCCTGGCAGGGTGATGGGCACGAGCCTGTGTGAAACAGCCCTGGTGGCATTTGCTGGCAGGGGACAGCTGGGATGTCAGCAGAGGGATCACAGTGAGGATTTAGGGCTGGGAGCTGCTGAGGGCTCAGCTCAGGCATGGCAGGAAGCCTGGCTGGTGGGGAAATGTGAGCAGAGGAAAGAAAAGGCATTTTCAAGTGGATACTCAGAAGCAAACCACTGGCATTGCCAGTGTGTAAGATAAACTGCTGTTTTCATTATCAGCTGTGTTAGTTTCATCTTTCTTGAAATGATTCTTTCATTTCATAAGCATCAAATAGACACTTTGTCCAGAGTTCTTTAAGAATGCAGTGTTTAAAATATTGACTCATTTGTACAGGTACAAATACTTTCTTCAGAACAGTTTTGTCTTATTAATAGTTAAAAGAATCTGTTGTGAACTTAATAGTTTCAGGCAATTAATAATTCAGTGGAGTTAATATTTTAATAGCTGCACCAAGTCACATCATTGTGGGACTCAAATAGAGCAGCTCACAGGATATGGTAACTTCATGTGTTCCTCCAGTTCAGCAGCAGCAGCCACTGGGTCTTTATTCAGAAATGGGAGGATAAGCCAGGGTTTGCTGCAGTCTCTGGGCATTTTGATGTGGTGTCTCCGTGTTGGAGGAGTGAAGGAGACTGGAGGCTTTTGGGGTCTCTGGTGCCCAGTTGTGTTTGTCAAGGTGGGCACTCATCAGCCAGCACAGCCTGTGGCAGCTCCTGCTGCCAGCAATCCCAGGGACCCTCTCCTCACTTCCAGCATTTAACTGAACATTTCTGTGTGTTTACATCCCATTTCTGTGGCTCATTTTGCTGTTTACAATTTCCCTTTTTTTTTTCTTTTTTGGTTTTTTTCAGTTGTCATAGGTGACATTTGAAAGTTCCATTTTTAATGAGAAACATATGCAGGACTTTGTCATTGTTGGCATTACCTGGCTTGGTAGAAATTATTATTTTTAATCAAAGGCAAGCACTCTGATTAAGGATGCCACAACACTCCTCTGCCTATGGGGAGCGTTAACAGTTTATAAATTGTTCTTGGTGACAATTCAGTAGTGAATTACTTTGATATATATGGCTAATAAATTAATATGATTAAGTTAATGAGTAGTACAAGTGTTGCCAAACTCCACTCGTCGGGCTTTTAATGCTGCTCCACATTTGCAGCTCGAGCTTCCCCCTGTGGTGAGAGGATCAGTGCTACCTACGCACTGTCATCGTGATAAATGGCATATCCCACAGTGCCCTGCACTCCATCTGCTGTGTCCCCAAAATGAGAAATATTTTATACAAATCACACACTCCGAAGCTCAAAGGACTGTGGAAAGATCTATTTTTTCAAACAATAATAAAAATGCATACGTCTCTTTAGCAACTCTCAATTTTTACTGTCGTAATGAATGCGGGTAGATTTGGGAAATGAAAGCTCGTGTGAGTAACATAGGAAAGTTATCCCCTACACAGTAAAGCTGACAAATAAGTTACATGTGCGCTCTTTCATCTTATCATGAAATGTTCTTAGATAAAAAATGATGTTAGAACATCTATTTAACTGGATTTTAAAATTAAAGACCATGTGTGCGGCATGATTGAGTGCCACCCATCTCATGCCAGCAGATTTCTGTGCTGAAGGGAGCCTGAATTGGAGTGAATGAGGAATGCAGGATCATATCATTACTCTTTTAATACAGCCATTCAGTAGAGTTCTGATCATCTGAGAACTATACTTGGTGACTGTGAGTCACTCAGTTCCTCTCTTTCCTTTTCTCTTTTAATATTATCTTTCTTTAAGGATCCATTTTCAGTGTCTGCTCTGTCGGGTGGGACATTACGTTTTTGACAAATGAATAGCTAAAGCTGTTGAGATTTTGCTGAATGGTTAACCTTGTTGTAAATTTAATTTACACTTAGCCTCAGCTACTAATTACTGTCCGTGAAGTGTGAAACTCAGCAATACACTCCGATTTTTAGGCATTTGTAAAAATTTTTTTTTCAAAGAAATTGATCCCGCTGAGGTAGGGTTGCGCTGAGCTTGCCTTGATTTGCAGATCAGGGGAAGGGAAGCATGTGAAAAAGCTGGCTGAATTGAGTTTTCATCTCCGTTTTTAGCATCCATGGCATTCTTTTCTCCCAGCTTTTCTGTTAGTCTCCTGTCTCATGGCACTGAGGTCTGTAGTGATTTTAAGACCTGTCTGCTTCTCTCTCTGTCGTCTTCAGCTGACTTTGAAACCTTTTTTAGCTCTTCTAGTTTATTGTTAAGAAGTGCCTGAAAGTTGTAAATAGCATCAGGAGGTGTGAAGGATTTGCCTTCAGCACTCCCTGTTTTCTTGAACACTGTTTTGGCTATAACACTGTTATAAGTGAATTAGTTTTGTTAGGTTTTATTTTCCTTTAAAGTAATTTTGATAAAGCTGAAGGAATAATTACCAGTATCACAAACAAGTGTAGTTAAATCTCATTTTGTTTGTGAAAGATTCCCAGACTGACTGCATTTTGTGTATCCAGCAGTATTTCAAAGACTCGTTAAACTTACCTATACACACTTAAATTCTTACTTTTGTGACCTAAAACTAAATAGGTACAATTTTCTGGAAGGGTACTACACTTGTGGTTGCAGAAAAATACTGGTCCATCATCTACTTGCAATGCTAAATGCTGCTATATTTCCATAAATAATATTCTCTTGAAATGCAGCATTCAGATCTGCATTAGATTGGAGTAGTGTGGTTTCCTTCAGGAAGGCTTTATAAAGCTGTATGTTGGCAAAATTCTTGATATAACAACACTGGTGAAGTTATGCAGGAAGAAAGAGAGAACAAAGCTCACTGGATTAAAAAAATAAGCATGAAGTGTCCCTAAATCCAGGTGGTTCCATAGTTCTGCTCAGGTGTTGAGTGCTTTCATTGGGATTTTAAATGTGTTGGTTCTCTGGTCCTTGTCCTGGGATCCTACATGAGGGAAATGCCTCAGTGTGATTTAAGTTCAGCAAACAGATAATCCCATTGATCTGGCCCAAACACAAATGTTTTCCTGCTTCCCACGGAGTTTTGGAGAGCAGGTTCTGTCAGAATCCTTTGCAGAATTGCAAACGCAGTCAGCTCCTGATCCCAGGATCCCACCTGGGCTGGGCTGGGGTCTCCTCCTGCACAGGGACAGTGTGCTCTGCTCTCAGCCCTCACTGATGCCAAGGGCTGGCACCAAATTAGAGTTTGTGCTGGACAGGAAGCTCCTCTTTCTGAGCACTCTGAAGAGATGCACTTTTTTATCTGTGAGCAAGAATGCTTGAAGCAGATTGATTGCCTGATCACTCTCGTTAAGTGAGGCTGTAGTAGGATGTCCCTGGAAATGTATTTGTGCTGTATAAACTATTTTTTTTTTTTTTGGTATAAACTATTTCTAGTTTTGTCCAGGTTGTGTAGTTCAGCTGTATAAAGTGTTTGATCACAGTGACCATTAGCTGGTGTAGAGCAAACCAAGCAGATTTGATGAGGGTTTTTTGCTGTGCCCCATCCTCTGCTGAGCACAGAGGCCTCTTGGTTTGCTGGTGGCAGCTGCTGATGCTGCTCCTGGGTTCTACCCCTTAGAAAGATAAATGCAGGGCTGCAGTTCTGGAGGATTCAATCTAGAAACCAAATTAGTGCTGAAAATCCTTTGTAAAAAAAATAGAAATTCCTCCAGCTACCAACCTCCTGTGACTTGAATATGAAAAGCTGCACTTCAGAAAGAGAAGCATTTTATATAATACATGTCTGAATATAAATGACAGACATTTTATTAGGAAAGGAAGGCCTTTATTAAAATATAATGATCTACATTGTTTTTATGTAATCTAATGAATTACAGTAAAAGCCTGAGAAATGAGCTGGAAAAGGTAGAGTACTCTCCCATGAAAGCCAGCTATGATAATCTTTTTGTAATTCTTTAACATGTTGAAAGAGTATTTCTACACAGACTTATTAAATTAAGCAAGGTCACCTTTTCATTTTATTAACAGAATTAGTTTGCCAGATCATGGACTTGGATTCTGAAAAATGTAGATGAATCATGCACTAACATATGTCAAGTAGAAAATTGGTTGTAAAATGTTAAATCATTTTGATGCACATTACGTCTTTGTTTTTACTGTCGAACAGTTGTAAAAAATAAAATGCTTAATTATTTGATTTTTGGCATTTGCATATTGATTGGATGTGCTTTAATAATAATAATATTTCTAAGTGGATTAACTCTCCTGACTGGGGCAGTCTCAATCTAATATTTGCATAAAAGCAAGAAAATACTCTCTTCAATAGCAGTGTAACATTTTATTCCTTTGACATACAGTATACAGTCATTACCCTGAAAGGTTAGCTGTAAATAATAACCAGTGAAACTGGGCATATGCCTTAAGATGAGCACATATATTACATTTACCAGTGTGACCCCAGCTCAGCAAAGCAGGAATAAAACTGACATCATGTCATCCAAGTTGTTTAGATGAGTTCCCAAATCTCTGCCTGTATATTACAGTCTTTTATATAAGATGTGTGAGGAGGAAAATTTAACGGATGGTTCATGATTTTAATGTAAAATCTGCTGTGATTGTTTATAAAGAATTTCATAATCATTCCTAATTAAGAAAAAATGTCATATATATATATTTCTAGTCCCTTGGAATGACTTTTATGTTTTCTGTCTTTGCCTTTGTCACCTCCTTTGTTAAAAAAGAAGCAAAGCTCAGGCTCTTTGCTGGGATAGGCAGCAGCACTGAGAGAACATCCCAGAGAGCCCCAAGCTCTCTGTAAATAGGGGAGTGAATGGAACAGGGAATTTCATGGTGCTTGTTTGGTTTCACATGAAAAAAGGCAAATGTGCAGCTGTAGCTGGATCTCACATGAGCAAGAAGCCTGGTCCTGGTGGTGCTGGTGCTGCTCTTGGTTTGGCCCTGGCACTCACAGAGCAGGTGACTTCATTACACTGAAATCAGGCAGAAAATGTCCTTTTCTGGCCACTCGAGTGAATCAGTCAAATTATCGAGTGGCAAAACTAATTCTGTGCCTTGGGCCATCAGAGCTGCCACTTCCTATAAGTCAAGCCTTCCCTTAGTGTGAAATTGTTTTTTATTTTATTCTCTTTCATTTATTATGCTTATTTCAGCTAATCCACTCGGTGAATGTGAATTACCCAGCACACCAAAGCTGTTTCAGATGTGCAGCCTCCTCATGGCTTGCAGGTGAAACAGGACTGATTTCTTTTTAAGGAACTCCTGATCTGTTATGATTTGTACATTTAAAGTAATAGTTCACTTTTTCAGATTAGAACTCAAATGAGGAGGAGAGTTGGAATATGGTTTTAAATTAACTAAAAGTGCATATGGCTGAGTTCTTGTTTTAAAAGCACTTACAATTCAGATGGGTCACATTTTTAAGAACTAGAAAAATATCTGCAGTGAATTGTAGGCCATTAAGTACAAGGTAATTTGAATGACTTTGACAGAAAAAATGCTCCTTTGGAAAGCACTGAATATTGTTTTCCAGCAGTAAAATATTGCCTTCAATTCTGTCAGAAACAGAGCTGAGATCTGCTGAAAGCACTCATACAGGTGATATACCCTAGGCAGTAATTGGGTGTATAATTCTGTCCAAATGGCAATCCCTCATCTGACTGTGCCCTCTGGTACACAGCATTAACATCTTCCAATAAAAGAAGAGCAAAACATATGGAGGCTTTTATTTCCAGCAAAGAAAAATCAAAAAGAATAATGAGGATAAAAAGTAAAGTGCCTGTGGTGATGGGCAAGGCAAGTTGCAGGGGAGTTGCTACAGCAGAGTGCTTCAGAACAGCAAAGCAGAAGCAGCCTGGAGGCACCTCCCATAGGCCCCCAAAAACAATTCCTGTATGTGCAGGGTAAAAACTGGGAGGTGTGCCTGTATCAGATGCTGAAACAAAGCAGCAGAGACCAGGGAGATTGCTGGAGCTCCTGGTCACACAGAGCTGAGGGGTGGAAGGAAGGGAAAGGGAAGTTGAAAGGCTCAGGCTGTGATTAAGATGGATGCGTTGCTGACAGTGTCAGAGCAGCAGCTGCTAAATCCAGGAGGCTCTTGAAAGAGCCTCTCCGTTTTGTTAGGTAAGGAAGTCAATGGGTTATTTGGGCTGAGAACACCCTATTATTCATATTCAGCTGACCCAGAAAACTTGGCCATCTCGCCGTGGCGATTCCGAGGGCTCTGCCCTGGTGGGTTTAGTGCTTCCCTTGTCCTGTGGAGGCCTGTGTACTGTATGGATTTATTGAAATTCATTGGATTTGTCAGTGTAAAGCTTCAGAAGGCTGCGTTGTGTTTGTAGCTGGGTTAGATTGCTGAAAACTCGTCAGCAGAACCTCTGATTCAAGCCTATTAAATGTCAAGGAAATGCACCATGAATTGTTTTGGCCTTCCTGTTTTGGAACTGGTTCATTACAAATTTTAATTACAGATAATATTTCTTCAGAGTAGCTTATCAGTCTACATTAGCTAAGCATGAGTCCTAATCCTGTTGAGAATTTGTGTTCATTTATGGGAAGTTTTCACTGTAGGTTGCACTCAGGAAAATATCCCGGGAAGAGTTTTTTGCCCATTGATATGGACACATCCTTCCCTTTCTGTTGTGTCTCTTCTGATCTCCATTTTCCTTGCATCATATGACTCTGCCTTTCCTTTTTTTATTTTTTTGCCCTTGACTTTTATGTCTGCACCACAATTTGTGTTGACCTTGAGGTTGCCCTCAATTAGCTCAGCCATTCCCATACCACGGCCCCCTCCAAAATCCTCTGCACCCAACTCCTGATTGGAAAAGCTGAGCCACCCTGGAAACTGCTCCATGATCGTTTTTCTTTCCCTTTCAAATTAGTGTTTGTTTCCAGGCGATAAAGGCAAGGAGGGATACAAAAGAGATAGGAAGAGGCAGCAGTAAATCCTGGGCTTGCTCTGGGTGGGTTTCCTGTGCTCCAGCCAGCCCTGTCTGTGCCACCTGCAAACAGAGGAGGATTGGGAAGGGTTGGGATGGGAGAGAAAACTCATCCCTGAAAGTTCAGCCAAGCTCTCAATGGCCAAAGGTTGTCTGCCAGGGATCAGGAATTTGGGGAGGAATGGTCAGAGGGATGTTCAGATTCTGATTTCTGGAGCAGCACTGCTCCAAAGCTGTGTTTGTGTGACATCCCTGTAGAACCCCTGTGCTGATACAGTGAAAATGATACTGAGATCAAAATAGTTGAGGAGAGAGTAAAATATGGCTTAGTTTTGGGATTTGTTACCTGCATAATTTCAAGGCTAAGATGGTTGGGCACTGTGTTAATTGAGGATCCAGCTGGTCTTGGTGGCGAGCTCATTTTGTGTTCTTGTGTTCCACAGCTCAAGAAAAACATACTGGTCTCCAAAAATAATGGGTGAACTGTGTCATCTAACATGAGTTAGCACTCCTGTGTTTTTGCTAGGTGATAGCCAGTAATGCAGCTGCAATCATCCAAGTGTGGTATTACACATCTGTGAGGTTAAAAATAGAAATTTTGCAATGGATTTTTTGGGATGCCGTTCAGCTGTGATTAGGGGAGCGGTTCAATATTGTGGTGAAATGATTTTTCACAAATACAAAGCATCCATAACTATCCCTTTTAAATTGTGCTCAAGAAACTTCGAGGTGTTTCAGCCTCACCTTCAATTTCTTTCAAGTTTATGCATATTTATTTTACAAAATAAAACAAATTTAGTTTGTGTAAAAGGAGTTATCTTGTGTCTGAAAGGAATTAACCAAGATTAATTTCATATTTTCCTACAGTTTTTAAATTAAATCTCAGATTAAAAATGGAGCTTTTTCTGCAGTGAAGCATCTATGCAGTGTTGGTTGACCTTGGTTTGACTGTGACCCTGAAGATTGATGAGTTAAATTGATGAGGTAGAGCAGGTTGACACTGATCCTGCCAGTCCAGACTTGTAACCATGTCAGTATTTACTTCATGTGGAGCAGTCTGTGTTTGCCCATTTCTGCACATTCAGAAGAAATTCCAGGAGCTGCTGATGCTTTCCTGCTGGTTGGGTCATTTTCTGGTAGAGGGTGTGAACTCCTGATCTAAATGTTCCTCAGTATCTCCTACATGAAAGCACACTGGAGTGTCCTAATTTCTCTATTTCTCCTTCATTCTTTGCAGGGAATTTCATTGGAGACAATTAGCTGTGCAATGTATGTATTAATCAGATTAAATCCTGATTTTTCCTTTAGGTAGGGATGCCTTGGTTTGTCAGTTTGAGAGAAGGATTGTGTTCCGTGCTGAACAATGTCTCTAAGTGGAAGGGAATTGAAATATCTTCTCTGGGTTAGTTTTAGTTTTACTTAATGGATGAAGGAAGATGAAAGGCAGCCTCTTCCCCAGGGTTAGTTAACACTGGAACTCGAACCTAATTAAGGGATTTGAGATTTTCTTTTTGTTTATTTTAATACTTTCAAAAAGTGAGGATGTTTAAGGCACTCCCAGGTGCCTGGCTCCTGGCACAGGGATGGTCTGGGGACTCACTTGGCATCTCCTGGTGCTCTGTTCCCATTTTTCCATTTCCCTGTGGCTGGGTTCTGACTGGCAGCTGTCTGTCACCCTGCTTCCACTCCTCCAAAATGGTGCCAGCATTGGATTATGCTGTGTTGGGACTGGCCAGGTTGATGAGTCAATAGATATGAAATATTTAGATGGTGGAAAATGTGTGTAGCACGGTGAGGCCATGATTATTAGTCATGACTTTAAAAAATCTTGCACTCAATTTCAGGGCATTCCGCCCACAGGAGAAGAGTGAGAGCAGATTTTTGCAGTGAAATTGCAGGGAACCATGGTAGATAATTTGAAGTTGCAGTCCCTCAACATTTGTATTCTATTTGGGATGTCACTTCCAGTAAGCTTTTTAGAAATGCAGCGGTGCAAATGGAAAAGTTTCAGCAAATATTAAATGTAACAATGAAGACTTTTGTTCTTCATTAAACCATTTCTTGATGTTTCCTGATAGATTTTCATCTAAACACTCGCTAATCCCAGAGCTCTGACAGGCAAGGCCTGCTGAATTAGGCCAACTTCTGCTACAAATAGCTGCTGCACATGAAACAGTAATCATTGCTTTCCAGTCTATTATTAGATTGACTTCATAGGGATTGCTTTTTTCTCCTGTGAGTTGATGCATAAATGACATGCTTTACCCTCCAATAAATCTAACAGCAGAGTGGCTCTGACATGATGTTCATACCCCTTAGTCCCATGACAGATTATTTTTGATGGCTGCAGAAGTTTACAGCAGCTTGAAACCATTAGAATTTAAAGGCATCATTGAAATTTTACAGCGTACCTGCCTCAGACACAACAGGGCTGGGGCTGTCACCGCCTGTCACGGGAGCCCTTCCTGCCTGCGCTGATCCCCAGCTGTCCTGGAGAGGGGGAAACTCTCCCCCAGCTCCTCAGAGGACGTGTCCTTCCCTTCATGGTCTCCCTGTGCCCGGAATTCCAGCTGGGGACAGTTGTGAAACGTGTGGCACGGGCAGGGCTGGCGCGCGCGGGTGAACGCGCCGAGAACGTTTCAACCTTTCTTTCTTGTTACCCTCTTCCAACATTTTTATACCATTACTGCTTCTCAATATTGATGAATTGTTAAATTCAGCTTTAGTAGCCTATATCTGCTTTTAGTAGAGTTCTTTTTTTTTCCAGATTTAAGAACTTGTTTTTTTTTTCCTGATGAAACACAAACTAAGTTTGCAAAGCTCAGGACTCCTCAAATCCAAGGTGTTTACTGTTTGTGTCTCATGTGAATGAATGGCTGCTTTTAGCTCTGGTTCTAAGCTGTGATTAGCTTTTGTTTCATACATCTGTCTAAAATTTACTGCTCTTAGACATAAGAATCACAACTATAAAATTGCTGTCTAACTATAAAATTGCTCTCTGACTTAGTAGGAAGATCTGTGCTGATTTCCATTGATTTGTGTGTGTGTGTGTACATACCTAAAAAGCATCATATCAAATTGAGCTCTATAGATTCCCATAAATTTTTCAATAGATTTCTCTTCTATGAAGTTTCTAAGAAAAGAAATGAAAACTTTTCCATCTAAGAGCTCTGGTTTTGTATTCTGGACAGAGTGATTGAACCTGCTCGTGTTTTTAACTGTCCTGTAATAGTTATGTCAGGCAGATTGGTGTGGAATAGAGAGCTAATCTTAACACAGATCTCCTGCAGCCTGACAGGTTTATATTTGACAAATATCCTTTTCTAGGGAATGCCATCGTGGAGTACAAGATACAAAGATACTACAAATGGTACTTATTGCTGATAGATAAATAAGAAATTCTCCAAATAAATATTTCAGGTATTTGCTCTAATTTGGTTACTCTCTTTAAAAAAAAACAATCAAAGAGAGGTTTAAAAGTTCCTTGGATTGAATCCCTTAGTAAGGTGGATTTGGAAATGGGTTCTAGTTCTGCTCTGTTGTGGTCACAGGCTCCCTTTTTCTGAGCATTCTTTACCCTAAGTGTCCTTTCCTGTTTGAGATCATAGAAGTGACGAAAAGATTTCTTTGTGGAAATCTTAAGCCCTATGGATTTATATGTCAGTGTGTTTATATTACAGTCTTTCTGGAAATAAAACTGATTTTGTTAGGGTAAAATACTTTTGCCTTAAGAGAAGGATAATTAAAAAAGATATTGAGAAGGTATTTGGAGTTTCCAAATGTGAGCTGTAGCTACAGAACCTCAAGCACTAAAAGCTGTGCTCATTGGATCAGGGAAGAGAATTAATACTTCATGTGCTCAAGCAGGTATTAAATTTGGTCTTATTAGAACACCTTGAAATCTGATTTCAGATGTTTAAAGCATTCTTGAACGGGGTCTGAGTCTCTCCTCTGTTCACTTGAATTGCCTCAGCTCGGTGTGGTGGCTGGTCACTCTTGGAACAGTCCTGCAGAAAGGCTGGGTGGGTTTTATGGGGCTGGGTTCATTTATGTCTGCAGCACTGACCTCTGTTCTTTCTCTCAGTATGGATATTCCTGCATGTTTTGTGATCTTTATTGTTATAAATGATGGTGAAATGATGATCAGTTGGGCTCTGTCTCACAGAACCTTCTGCAGATGAAATAAAAGCTGTTGACAACACAGGGAACCATACAATTTCAAAATTAGGCCATTTTTCTTCTGACTGGGAGAGTCAGAAGTGAAGGGACCCGAGGATTAATCCACTGTTTATATCCATACAAAACCTCACAACATGTGGATTAAATCTTCCCTGCACCTGTAGTATAACATTTTCCTCATGCTGTAGAGTAATACCTTAACTAAAACCACTTCAGCTTTCTGGTGGCTTCAAAGACACGAAAAACCACAGCCAGGATGAAAGCATTTTATTGTTTGTAATTTTTAGCATAGTGCATATTAAATGTAATAACCGATGAGTTTGGGAGGATAATCTATTACCATATGCAAGAACCATGCTCCATAAGTTACACACATCTTTAGGAATTGTTAACTTTTATAGAATTTGCTGCAACAAATCATTCTGGGAGTGCTGTGTACTTGTGTTTTCAATTGAGGCTCTAACATTTGGTTGAAGTATCTTCTGTACTTCTATCATCTCATAATTTCCTTCGGAGCAACGGGAGAACAATCTGCATGTTGGGTGGGAGGATGAGGGAATGCTAATTGAAAGCATGTAATAAAAAGGTAATTTAGCAAAACTATTAGTTTTTGGGTTTTTACTATTTTAAACCTATTATTTTTAAAATTACATCTGTATTAAAAAGGCAGTAAAACTCCACTCCATGTCAGCACATTGCATCTTAATTCTCATTTTCCTTTGCATGAATAGTAAAATCTTTATAAATTGAGAACCAAAATTAATTGAATAAACTAGAGTTGAACATTTTTATGTTAATGTTTGGATTAAAAAAAGGCATATTGCAGACTTTTTGAAGAACATTTAATGGTTTCTAACATTGACCACACCTCGAGCGCAGTGCGAGACAAAAGTGCTGATGGAGGAAAAGAAACCCCCAGAGCAAATGTTGATGGGGTTGTGTGTTTATGGCTGATTTTAGGCTGGGGTGGAGTTGCTTACACCCATATCTGTTGCTAGATGGTGCTTTCCCAGGCACACCATTATCAGGAGAGGCTCTTCCAGCCTGGCAGCCCCTGGAGATGGGGCTGTGGGGTGGCACAGGTGGCTCTGGAGCTGAGCTGTGGCTCCTGGTCTGCTTCCTACAAATCCTTCATCAGGGAATTTTGCTGCAGAGAGGACAGTGCAGGGGAGAGCCTGAGCAGGGAACGGAGCTCAGAGACCTCCTGGCCCCTTTCTGAAACTTCGTGTGTTTGTGTGACTGTGTGCTTGGGTGAATCTGGGTGTGTGTTTGTGTGATTCTGTGTGTTTGTGTGAATTTGGGTGTGTATTTTTGTGAATTTGAGTATGTATTTGTGTGAATCTGAGTGTGTGAATCTGAGTGTTTGTGTGAATTTGGGTGTGTATTTGTGGGATTCTCTGTGTTTGTGTGAATTCGAGTGCATATTTGGGTGTGAATTTTTGTGAATGAGCCTGTATTTGTGTGAATCTGAGTGTGTGAATCTGAGTGTTTGTGTGAATTTGGGTGTGTATTTTTGTGAATTTGAGTATATATTTGTGTGAATCTGAGTGTGCATTTGTGGGAATCTGAGTATGAATTTTTGTGAATCTGAGTGTATATTTGTGTAAATCCGAGTGTGTATTTGTATGAATTTGGGTGTGCATTTGTGTGATTTTGGGTGTGTTTGTGTGAATCTGTGTGTTTGTGTGAATCTGTGTGTTTGNTCGAGTGCATATTTGGGTGTGAATTTTTGTGAATGAGCCTGTATTTGTGTGAATCTGAGTGTGTATTTGTGTGAATTCGGGTGTGTATTTGGGTGTGAATTTCTGTGAATGAGTGTATATTTGTGTAAATCTGAGTGTGTGTCTGTGATTGTGTGTATGTGTGAATTTGGATGTGAATTTGGAAGTGAATTTGAGTGTATATTTGTGTGAATCTGAGTGTGTATTTGTGTGAATTTGGGTGTGCATTTGTGGGAATCAGAGTCAGAATTTGGGTGTGNGTGAGAATTTGGGTGTTCATTTGTGTGAATCTGAGTGTGTGTTTGTGTGAATCTGTGTTTGTGTGAATTCGGGTATGTATTTGGGTGTGAATTTTTGTGAATGTGTGTATATTTGTGTAAATCTGAGTGTGTGTGTGGTTGTGTGTATGCGTGAATTTGGGAGTGAATTTTTGTGAATCTGAATGTATATTTGTGTGAATCTGAGTGTGTGTTTGTGTGAATCTGTGTTTGTGTGAATTCGGGTATGTATTTGGGTGTGAATTTTTGTGAATCTGAGTGTGTATTTGTGTGAATTTGGGTGTGCATTTGTGGGAATCCGAGTGTGTTTTTGTGTGAATCTGAGTTNAATTTTTGTGAATGTGTGTATATTTGTGTAAATCTTGAGCGTGTGTGTGGTTGTGTGTATGTGTGAATTTGAGAGTGAATTTTTGTGAATCTGAGTGTGTATTTGTGTGAATTTGGGTGTGCATTGGTGTGAATTTGGGGGTGTATTCTTGTGAATCTGGGTGTGAATTTGAGTGTGTACTTCTGTGAATTTGGATGTGTATTTGTGTGAATTTGAATGTGAATTTGTGTGAATCTGGGTATGTATTTGTGTGAATCTGAGTGTATTTGTGTGAATTTAGGCGTGTATTTATATGATTGTGGGAAATTGAGTGTGTATTTTTGTGAATTCAGGTGTGTATTTATATGATTGTAGGAAATCTAGTGTGTGTTTTTGTGAATTTGAGTGTTTGTGTGAATTTGGGTGTGAATTTAGGTGTGTATTTATATGGCTGTGTGAACTCTAGTGTGTATTTGTGTGAATTTGAGTGTTTGTGTGTATTTGGCAATGTTGACCCAGCTTTTCCTTTTGCTCTCTCTCATAAATGCTGGGATTACCTGGGCGATTGTTTCCTCAGAATGCCATAATGTAATCTCAGACCTAATACTCCGACAACCATGCGCTAATTAAAACTGCAATTATATTTTTGCTCAAACAAAACGACTTAATAAACATTATCACAAACTGTTTACCCTTCCCAAAAACAATTTATGCTCACTAATACAATTTCCCATTAAAACTGCTGCCAGGTAAATTAAAAACTCTTGAAATAGTAAGTAAGTGGGAAATTAATTCAACAGTTTAATCTAGAGCTAATAACAGTTGCAAGCTCAGAAAAAGATTGCTACAGCAGGGAGTTAATTAACAGCTTATTCCCCATTTGATAAAAGTAATCCACTCTAATTCCAGTGTAATTTACCTCAATGTAATATAAAACCACAAGCTGCTTCTGGTGCTGGTAATTATTAGCCTTGTCCTGTGGCCACACTGACAATAAAATCCAGCAGTATCTTAATAATAAGAGGCAGTCTGCTAAATGCCCACAATTAAAGATGTAACATGGAATCTTGAGGCTGCAACAATCACGAGTAACTGAAGGGACTGGAGGGACAGTTGTGACAACCTCCAGTTGCTGTTTCTGCTCCTCGTGCCCAGGTGTGCCTTTCCCAGCCCAGCTTGTTTCCCTGCACTCACAAATGCCCCAAGGTACAGGGGGCAAACAGGGATTGTGTCATTTCCGAGTGAAACACAAAGTTTGGAGCTCGTCACCTGAAACACCACGCAGGGATCATAAACGCAGGGTGGCTCTTTTGACCTCCTTTATAATTAAATCTGTTTTCCTTCCATTTCTCTTCTTGTGGGGTTAAAACCAAAGATCAGATTTTAAATATATATGGGTGTGTGTATATATTTATATGGATACAGAAATGTGTATGTAAATATTAGTCTGTACAAATGCATGAGAAATAAGTTTTATTACAAATATTCTTGTTTGACCCTAGCATAGTATTTTCTGATATTAATTTTTGTTTCCTCTTGAGCAGTCATGGCAGTCTGTCAGCAAACTCCAATTTGATTTTTTTGTATTGCCAGGCTTGCTTAGTTTGGTTTCTGACTGTTGGATTGCATGATGTGTTCATAGCACTTTTCCACTGTCACTGATTTAGGGATGTCACAGTAAGGATAACAACAAGTTGGGGCACTGTGATTACAATTCAGCTTAAGTACGTGAAATTAAATGACCTATTTTGTCATGTAAATGCTCATACTTAAAATAAAAAAAATACGTAGTGTTACTTTAACCCAGTCGTTATTAACAAAGGATGAGTTTGATTGTCTGCTGTCACCTAAAACATTTGTTTACCTTATTTATGTACTCGAGGAACTTCCTTCTGGGAGAGGAAAATAAATGTCTGGGACGTGCTCATTGGATAGCAATTGCTAACAAATACATCTGTAGTTACAATTGGAGGGGGTTTTGAATTGTTCTGAGCAGAGGAAGGATTGACTCTGAAGGTTGGCTTTGAGCAGACAAAGCCCAGGCTCTGGGCCTGAGCTCTCCTGAGGTGGGGCAGAGTCAGGGCTGGTGCCAAAGATGAGGACAGAGGCTGCAGAGATGGCTCAGGGACAGGCTTAGTGTTCCTTCCACAAGAAATCTGCATTTTCTTGGTGTGGGGCAGAGACAGAGAGATGTTCAGAGCTCAGTGAGTGCTTTTAGCACAGGTGAGATCTGGCAGAACACTCCCTGCTCTGGTTTTTCTCTTAGTGCTCATTGGCTAAACCAAGGCCCTTTTTTCTGCATAAATGTGGCTCTTCCTTATTTGTGATATGAATAGTTTTGCCTACTTTCAGTGCTGATTTTTAGTTTGAGTGAGTGATCAGCCCCGAGGCAAGGAATGTTTTCCCAAGGAGAGCTGGGCAACACAGCTGCAGCTGGCTGGGAGGGGTGGGTGCTCCAGCGGGCTGAAATCTCCATCCTTGCACATCCCGAGGCTCACCTGGGCACTGTCCTGGGAAATCTGACTCTCAAAGGGGAGCCTTGGGATTGCCTCATCTCAAAGGGGAGCCTCTGACCTCCAGAGGTCCTGTCCAGCCTTGGCCATTCAGTGGATTTCTTGTTGCAGTAATTTCTCCTTGATCTAGTGGTGATTTATCATGTTAAGGTTTCTCTTTCAGGCTTTTTCCATCAAACAAGGTATGAGCTGTTTGCTGGAAGAAACAGGAGAGAGGAGTAGACTGAACCTGTGAAATTGGGAGTTTTTTATTTCTGATAGAAGAATTCATAGGAGAAACTGTTGGTGTGTGTATTTAAATTCTGCTACCCATTCCCACTTTGGTTATTTATGTACTTAACAACCAGCAGTTCTACCAGCTTTAAACATAATCTACAGTTGAGTTGGGAAGGATTTTTTTTTTTCGAATTTTTGTTTTCAAATCTTCAGTCCAATTAATAGTCTTGACTGTGAAGGACTTTCCTGCTGGCTTAGAAGCCATCCACAAGTCCGTATTTTGTCTATATACAAAACCTCTAATATGAGTGAAGCGATGCTTCAAATTCTGTAGGTCAAGGATTGAAACCCGATCATCTCCAAGTGTGTCTGGCTGGAAATGACTCAGCACAGCTCATCAGCTGCTCACAGCCTGGCTGCTGCAGTCCTGAGCCTGCAGTGCCATCCCTGTGGCCACGCTCGGGGAGCCTCAGCAGGGCTGGGGCAGGCTCAGAGCAGCTCTGAGCTGAATTAACATCCAAACTCTGCAGCTTGGGGAGCTGCTCTGCAGTCTGGCTTGGGCTGAGGTGTTCTAGCAGCCAGGGAAAGTCTTAGATTTAAATACGATTTCACAGTTGAATAATCTGTGGTTTTTTTTTATTTTGTTGCACTTGACAATTGACAGGAAAACATTCGAGCAGTATTTGAAAACAGCTCAGTTTGGTATTGTCACTGCCTGCTCTTCAAACACATCTGCAAGGTTATTGTTATGAAAAGTTATATATAAATCAGTACAATATTCTCAATCAGTACAATGCAGTTGTCTAGAAACAAAATTCATTCTTGTTTAGTATTTACTCCATTTCACCTGGAGTAATTGTGGGGGGCTGAGCACTGTGTGTCTCAGGATGGAGCAGGGGATGGGGAAGTTTCTCCCACTCCACGGGGACAGTTCTGTGTCCTCAGCAGTGCCACAGGTCACAGGCTGGGGGAGTGCAGTGGGCTGGCACCACAAAGTTGCCATGGTCATGAGGCACAGTTAATTTCTTAATACATTTTATATAAACCAGCCATTAGGAGGGTGCAGGTTTAAACTTTCTTGCCTGATATAAATACTTTTTTCTAGAGAAATATGCTTGTGGGGGACATGTGCAACTAGATCATTAAAATAATTTTTCTTAGTAAGTTTATATTCCACCAAAATATTAAAACTGCAGAATAACTATCTGCATACATAATAATTGAGGTTTACAGTCTGTTTGCATCCATGGTTCACAAACTATAGCATATTCTAAGGAATGGTTCTGGCTCTCCCACAAGGAATTTTACACTCTGTGGTTGAATCTGCAGTGCAAGGGGCAGCCTGTGGACCTGGGTTGCTCACCTGAGCAGACAGAAATGTGTTAGAGGACCTTGCTGACCATGTGTAAAACCCTCCCATGTCACCAGGGCTGGGAAATTTCTCCTGGGAGGAGGCTCCAGCTGAGCTCCACCAGCCCCCAGGAGCACATCCAGGCTCAGCTCAGGGGGGAATTCATCCCACGCCCACCAAACTGTCCCCACGTTTATTTATTCCTGCTGTTAAAAAATTACCTTTTTGTTTCCTGTTTATGTTTAAACTTTCTGCCTACTGCTGCAAACCCTTTGAACTTTTATTTCTGTGGTCAAGGACTTGCCATTTTTCTTTCACCTGTTGCCTTTTTCCCTCCCTTGACCCTGAGTGCCCTGAGCTGGGAGCAGCTGGACCTGGTGACCAGGAACGTGCAGGTCCCTGGCACGGGGACAGAAGTGACATCAGTGATGGTGGTGGCAGCAAAAATTTGCTGTGGAGATGCTCTGCAGGCAGCAGGGCAGGGATTGGGATTTGGGGAGGAGGTTTGCAAGGCTCAGGGAGAGCTGGGTCATGCAGTCCATGACTGGTGTCCAGTTTGAGCTCGTGTTTGCAGTCGTGTAACTTGTGAGTGTATTTCTTAGCACAAGTCATTTATTTTCTTCTCCAGGTTTTGTCTGGCCTTTCAGACAACTTCCATTATGCTAATGTAATTAATAGACATTCCAAAGAGCAGGATTAGGGCAGTTTATTTCAGGAGTGTCTGCTTTGCTTTTTTCGTTTTCTTTCCCGTGCTGCCACTCCACATTTCACCACTAATGCTAAAAGAACCTGCTTTTCTGCAATTCTTTCTGGCATGGAAGGGCTTTCCTGTATTTCTCTGCCTCATTGACTCTCCATCTCATTTAGAAATCTTTGCTGAAGATACATCTTTTTCCCCTTGCATGACCCTCATAATTTTTCTCTCTCTCTGCTGTTATTTTAGTATGTAATTTTACTTTTAAACTAGCTGATGGCTCTTCGTTGGAGAAGGGGCAATCAATAAATCATGGGCTGATTTTGTATATTCTTCATCATATCCTTGTATTTCATTGTCCAGACCATAACAGTTGATATGTATTCTTCTTGTACTTTTTCACCTTCTTTTAGTATCGTTATTCTTGGCTTTTAATAATTGAAAGAAAATTTGGTCTTTTTCCATCATAAAAAAAGAAGGAATGAATCTCTGCCTGCTAAATATCATTTATATCAATCAATGGCCTTGCTGAGGATACACAAGCTTGAGCAAACTCAACATGGCTTGAGCAAAGAAAGTGAATGATTTTCCTGAATAATTTTCAGTTCATGTCACTAGATCATCAACCAACAGCTTTTAGAGGTAATAAATTCCAAGGAAAAACTCAGCAAGAACTTCTGAAATACTTCTTTTTGTGGTAACAAACTGTTTTGGGGGGAGCTTCTGTAACAGCTTTAATGAGATAAATTTCTGAGACTCACTTTGATCCTTCTCAGAAGACCTCAAGGGAAATTTTGCAACTTCTAAAAGTTGTCATGAGTAGCAAGTTTGCAGGAGCGAGCTTTAGAGGAAGAAGATCCTACCTGTGGTAAATATGGCAACAGAGGTGTGAGTATGGATGCAGGAAATTAAACAGAAATAATGTCATCCTTTGCTCTAAGATACAGACAGGTATTTCTTGTAGATCAGTTCTGTTGTCTCATTACATGCTAATTAAGAAAAGAAAAAAGGACTGGGCAACTTCTGGTAATTTAGATCATTTTTCTGCCCATAAAACTCCAGCTTTTTTGGCAGCAGCTTTGTCGCTTCAAAAAGATTATCAGAACACTCGTGATTGGAAAGGTCTGTTGCACTGCTGTTGTCAGGGATTTAAAAATCAATTTAATATTAAGTAGCTCTGTAAAGTAGCACCACCCATGTGTGAGTTACTTTCCCAGCTTTCAGGAGTGGTTGGTGCTGGCACTTCATGCTGTTACTGGATTACTGAATTGTAATATGTAAAAAGCAGGAATATATTCTTGGGTCATCTCAAAGCATGAATCCAATCTCATAAAGATTTTCATTATAGTTTGAGGGATGGGATGTGCATCTTACTCATTTGCTCACACAATCCCTTGCTGCTGACCAATTTATCAAATGCACCAGCCCAGGCCAACAGGAATGAGCTCTCCAAGAAAGATAAAGAGCAGAAATCTCAAATGAAAGACATTGTTCTTTGTACCAGTTCACCTCATCTGCCATCACCTGTAATTGAGATTATCCAGCTTCTCATCTGCCCCTGCACCAAGGTGCTGTGTGGGGAAAAGGGGGTAAAGGGGAGCCATAGAGTTCACAAAAAAATCAGGGGAATTCCATGTCCTGACTTAAGACAGTGCTGGACTATTATTTAGATGCCTTTCAGCTATTTCAGTTTAATAATTGTTGGGGAAAAAGAGCAAGCAATAACACATTGTTGGCAAGAGAATGTCAGCCAGCCAAAAACAATCACAAAGAGGGACTACCTTGCACTCTGAAAATGCTGATTGCACTTTCTGTGAAGCCAACAGCAAAAATATGCTTGTTTTATTTCTTACTTTTGGTAAACAACTTAATTAATTAATCTCTCATTGGCTAATGCTGTGCCTGCAGTGTTGCAGATGAGTGTTGAACTATCACAGCACCCAAAACTTGGAAGCTGACACTCAATTTTGTAAATGCAACCCAGCAAGAAGTTATGATGCCTTTTCAAACTCCTTAGCAAATTAAAAGGGCAGTTCTTACAGCAGTAAATATGATTTACTAACATTTAAATATCCTCAGCAGTGAATTGTTTCATGAAATGTGTCAGTGTGTCCTGAGTCCCTCCAGCAGCACCAGGTGAGATGGTTCCAAAAACCTGGGACCCTCTGGTTGGGCCAGGAATCTTTGACATGAGAGGCTCATGCTTCAAAGATTGCAATGCTGGTGGAACAGTAATTATCTCGTTAGAGTCTGGAAACAGAGTTGGTCCCTCTGCTGGAATTCCAATGGAATTGGGTGAGGAATATCTCTGGGTGAGCTGGGTGCTGCTTTATCTGTGCAGGTCAGGAGATGTGCACAACCCTTGAGCTCTGCTTCACTCTGATTATTTGCTTAGTTACTGGTTTCAAGATGCATGACTACTTTTATTGCTTGTTTCTTCTTAAAAGTATTGGCATGAGAAATGAAAAAAAGCTGATTTCATTTCTCTCTGGGAGACGTGGATAAGCAAGGAAGGGGCACCAAGCTGCTGTCAATGCAGCAGTGCTGCTCTCCAGATTTAGTTTGAACCATCCCAAAGTGCCTTCCACTTGGCAATAATGCAGTCTTGCAAACTCCTAGAAGTGGATAGCCAAAATATTTATTTTAATGGGTATTTTTATTAAACTAGACAGCATTATTACTGCCACATATTAAAGACCTATAATGTGACTTTAATACTGTTATTAGATGTTAATGTCTTAGGAAAGCACTTTGAAGATGAAATAGTTCTCATTTACTTTTCCCCATAATTAATCCTAATATGTCAGGGGACAACACTTCTTTATATCTTTGCCTCCTGTTTGGTCTGGCCAAATAGAAAAGACAAGAATGTAAAAAACAATTATGCACCTGTGAGTGAGTGCAACTGGAAGTTGTGAGTAAATCCAGTTGGACAGATCTCCATCTTAATTTTCTGTTTTCACTGCACAAAAAAAGAACTGGCAGTAGGTTTCCAGGATTTCTGGTGGGAATTATTCATAGCAGATTTGTTATTTCTACAGTTTGAAACACCATTCCATCCCATCTCTGCTGATGTTATGCTCATCATGTTACGAGTTCTTTCAGGAAGGGAAGAATAACTCATTTCCTGCTGAGAGTTTGTTTTCTGCACTTAACAACTGGAGACTAAGTGTTTTTGCTCAAGGACAAAAATAAAATAACAATATCTTCTTCAGTAAAAGTGGCTGCCCTTGCCTGGGTCTGCGGGGTCTGGTGGAGTGGGAGCCCTGAGGCTCCTGAGCCCCTCCAGGGCTGGGCTTTGCTCCTGCTGCACCTTCCCGTGCTCTTGTTTTTCCCTGGGAAATTTCCATAGTTAAAAAGAAAACAAAAGAAAACCTCACCGTGATCATTTTCAGTCTCTGGCTGTTATTTTTTAAAAGGTGCAGTTATTGATGTCTCTGTACCAGATGGTGTGATCCCATGATGCCTCTTATAAAATGTGATATATAAGCATATACCTCAATAGTTCAGGGTTTGTAATATAAATCAGTCTTATGATATCCTCCACAGGCTGGTCCTTTTATATTCCTACTAAGGACCAAATTAATCAAGCACTATTTTGCTCTGATTTTTGCTTTATAGTCTTCTGGTTTTTATTTGATAGAAGTTAATTTTTATCCATAAATACACTCGTGTTTTTTAATAAATTCCTTTTCTTGCACCGAACCAGACACAAAAGATTATGAAGAATTTATTCATTTCATTGTTTAAGAAGCACAATATTTTGAAACTTGAACCTACCAGCAGAACAGCTGGGAGACTGAAGAAATAGCTTCATTTACCATACAATTGTATAGCATTCTAATAATTGGTTTAATTACAATATTTCTGTGTCATTCAGCACATTTCTAATATACTATATAAAGAAGGTTTTTAGTTCTTGAGCTTCTTTCTTTGGAAATGCCAGTAACCACAAATTCCACAGTTTAATCTTCAGGTAGATAAACTTAATCTTCTGCTATCCATCCCACATTGAGGGGGTTGTTTTAATATACATACATACATATATATAAAATAGTAAATAAATATATGCGTTCCTCTTAACAGTTTGTTGATCAACACCCAATGTGAAATTCCTGTTTCTCCTCAGTTGCATTTCTCCAGGCATTGAGAATTTTTGATTCTCCTTGAAGTCAGGAATATTTTCACTTCTCTACACTTAAGACAGGAAGCCCAAAAAGGTTCAACAAAGGCTTTGTTTTAGCAGCTGAACGTTTGCTCTTCTGCACATCCCTCAAAGAACACAAAACCCTAAAATATTAATTATACAGCACATTTAGGCATCAACAAAGCAGGTCTTGGTCTCATCCACTTCACTGTCCAGCAGCACAGATCTGCATCTTGCTCTCCACACATTACCCAAAGAAGATCAAGTTTATCTACCTAAAGATTAAACTGTGGAATTTGTGGTTACTGGCATTTCCAAAGAAAGAGGCTCAAGAGCTAAAAATGAATAAAGGGAGGTGTGTATTTGTAATATCTGAGCATGGCATAGCTGAAGTGCTGCTGGGTGCAGGTGCTGTGTGCCTGGCAGGGTCAGAGTCAGCTGAGTGGGGTTTGTGCCCTGCAGAGAGCTCCGTGTCCAGGTGGGCTCAGCAAATCACTTCCTGCCTCAGCAGCAGAAATGTGCTGCAGAAAGTAATAAATAACAGCAAAAGGTGTGATAGGCCATGTCCTTCTAAAACAAAAGAGGGGAAAGTTTGAGATGTTTTCCCTTTTTAAGAGATGAGTAGAAAGCAGAACCTCGGTGTGGTTAATTTTGTTAATTTTGTGGCTGGAGAGCGAATGGCCGAGGTGCCTTTGGGGTGGGTTTTGGGTGGCCCTGGAGAGAGGTTCTGAGGGAAATGTGTGGGGAATCACCTCTTCCTTCCCTGCTTTGCCTTTAGGGCTTGTGGTCAGGTGTGTCTCCTTTAATGGTGATAAATACCTGACTTGGTGACTTGGGAAATAGCTCAGCTTTTTTATCAGCTCCTTATCGCTGCTGTAATACAGTGATAGAATAATTTGAAAGAAAGAGCAGGAAGTTCTTCCCTTTATATAATTTCTGTAGAGTTTCTGAGGACACTGTTTGCATAACTCATTTGCAGTAATTTTTGTTGTAATATAGTTTGTGGTATAAATAATTTTCATGAAAATGCAAAAACGGCAATTTTGAACTCTGGGGTTGGGGCATTTCCTGCCATCACTGATTTCTGTCAGGGAACTCCTTTGGAAAGTTTGCCTCTGTAGCCCACAAAGTGGTTTAGAGATTTCTGCAGTTTTGGTGGCTAATGAGTAATAATTTTTTCTAGCAATACTAATGATTTAAGCATATTGCTTTAATGAGTGTTATCTCATCTTTTTTCTTATCTAAGCAAGTTGTCTTCAGTTAGCAAAAACCATTGTTGCTGACAGATTTGAAGGTAATAGTTTGTCTATTGTAATCCTTTCCTCTCTTACTCCTAGTTAGATTACAAATGTGGATGTCCCCAAGAACTGGGATAATCTGGGACAAGGATCTGATCTGCTCTCCAGGTTTAGGGACACAGTTGCTTGTGTT
Source organism: Thryothorus ludovicianus (assembly GCA_013397245.1). Taxonomy (NCBI): domain Eukaryota; kingdom Metazoa; phylum Chordata; class Aves; order Passeriformes; family Certhiidae; genus Thryothorus; species Thryothorus ludovicianus. The sequence goes on along the minus strand of VZTB01011685.1, from coordinate 471,835 downwards.
AATTGAGTATTCCAGTACCTTTTCTCAGTGCTCTGCACATTCCCCAAATTTCTTGCAGGGAGTACCAGTGGTCCTGATTTTACAGCACTAGTGGATAGTGACTCTTAAATCAGCCTAAGGTTAGGAAAATACATTCTTAAAATTGTTTATGAACATCTAGCCTTCACAGCAGTGTTCAGACTTGACGTCATTCCAGTAAGAAAAAAATCTGGCCAGATACTTCAGATGTTTTTCCAAATGCTGGTACATGTTAAAGTCTTACCAAACTATTGAAACCTTCAACCAATTCATTTTAGTCAGATGTGGCCTAAAGTTGAAGTATTTTATAAAAGCTAAACAATGCCAAATGCATTTGGCTGAGATCAAAAACCAAATCTATTTGTTCTCTTTCATCTTCAGTGTTCCATTTCCTAGGAGTGTGACCTTAGTCAAACATCTATTAAAGCTAGCTTTTGATCTTACTCCCTTAAAAAAAAAAAAAAAAAAAGAAAAAAGTCAATCTTTAGAATTTTCTTCCAGAGACAATCCCAGTATTGTGTTTTAATGTTCCAGTAGCGTGTGAGTAAATAGGATTCTCTGATGTATGTGATAGAGCAGTGGCTAAATGGGACAATCATTTTTGTATCAGAGACAAGAATCAAAAGGCAGCATTCTTCAGAAGCTGTTAACTGGAAAAATCCCCCCAGGTCAGGGGAAACACGTTGACTGGTCAATGTGCTGCATTTTTGGGTCCTTTGATGAAAATGCCTTGTAATTTGATAACAGGTAGCTGTTCATTTGTAATACAATTTTCTCTTCACCAGTCAAAGCTGCCTAGTGATTAATCAGTAAAGAGGTTAATTTTCTTCTCAAGTATGAGCAGTTTGGTGGCTTTTTGAAAGAAAATAAGTACAAATTATTTCTTTCCTGAAGAGAATATAAATAAGTTTCTTGGCCATCTCTAAGTTCCTTCACATTAGAGGAGTCTGTGTCACATCCATCCTCAGCCCAAGGGAAGTGAGTAGGTTTTCTTAAATGCATAACCTAAAACCATGCAGGGGAATAAAATTACAGTTGGAATTTCTATTTAACATCCTGAGCTGCTCAGATACTAATTGATAAATGTCTGTTAGATCTGTTCTTATCAATGTAATGCTTCTGTTAGGGAAATGTCAATTAAAGGATATAGTAAATACTGCAAAGATTTATTTAAAAGAAATATCTATAGAAGAAGCAGAATTTGTCTTTTTAATAAACTTCAAAATTGACAGATGTTTTGCATGTTAGACTTCTAAAACCAGAGTTAAATACTTACTGGGAATACATTGGAATATTACCTAGATAATTTTATAATAATGAATTTAGCAATGTGGGAAAGGCCTTAAGGTAGATTTAAACCTCTGAGCTCCAAACAGATAGGTGCAAAAATTACAGTATTAATATTGAGGAATGGTTGAGGACTGCAGAGTACAGTAATTGTAAGAGGACTACTTGCATGGGGTTACTTATATAATGTAGAATTCTGGAAAAGTACCTGCAGTATTTTTCTGAATCGAATAAAAATATCTCAGTACATCTTGGACATCATTTATATTAAATGCAGTTTTCTTTTTAAAGTAAATTTATTTAATTTCAATTTTAAAAATCCCGAGACTCTATTTTAAAAGCTGAACATACTTTGACTACTGAAATAATTGCACAAAATCTGAGCTAAAAATGTTTGTTGCCATAGTTCTAGAAGAAATGAAACTGCTATACTGGTGCAAACTCGGGAGTAAAGACCAGTAGAGTTCCTATGTAAAGATTTGCAAGGGCAAAGAGAATATTTGCATAATTTTAGATTACTCAGTGTTTCAATTCAGTAACTAAATTATTCCTCTCCTCCTTGAGCCTGCATTTGGCTTGGAGGCTGGAAGTTAATTCAGCTTGACCAATGAGTGGAGACACATCCTTTAAGATTTTAGAAATGGTGTAGTTCATCTTCTACGTGTTATTTTTATTCACCACCTGGAACAAGAAAATAAGCTTCCAGTCAGTGTCTCAGCTTTGAAAAATGTTCTTTACCTTGCACAGCGTAAAATGGAAATAGCTATTCTGGCATAACTTCATAAACAAAGGTGGTATTAACCTATTGGGACTAAATTACTTGTCTCCCTTGTTATTTGTGCAAGGAAATGTGCATGAATAAGCTGCAGCAGAGCTGCAGGAAAGTAACTTAAAAACAGAGAGATCAGAGTGATCAGAAGTAAAAAAAAAAAGCTGGAGAAAAAGCAAGTTCAGGTACCCACTCGTCCATAATCACATTCCTCACACTCTGGCTGTGGGATCAATAGTCATTCATTTATGCCCCAGAGGAGAACAGGGCTCTTTTGTTTCTTGACTGAACATTCCCTGAAGTCAAACCTGGTTTCCATGGGCAGCCTCCTCATTTTCCCCGTGCACTTTGGGGCTGCTCAAATCCATCACCCACTCCCAGGGTGCCCAGAGCTCCTGCCCAGCTCTGGGAGCTGTCTGGGCAGCTCCTGGCACAGGAATTTGCTGTGCAGGTTGGAGCCTTGCAGGGAAGCTTCTCCTTCCTCAGGTACAGCCTCTGGAGTGTCCAGACCCTGCTGGAACTCCAAGGAACTCCCCCAGAATCTCTCATTTTCCTCTCCCAGAGGAGAGCCCCGTGGTTCACACCCTGAGTGCCAGGGTACCACGGGGTCCTTCCTGCCACTGCTGGGAGGGATTTGGTGGCAAAAGCTGAATTCTTGAGCACTGTGAAGGTCGGGCTTTGGGGGAATGTGGTTTTCCACTCCCTGGAATGGGAAACAAACCAGAAACCCGACAGGTTTTAAGCTGAAAGTGTTTAAAGAGATCATAAGGTGGCAGTAAGATGGAGTCCTCATTTAAAGAGGTAAAGGTCTCTGCTCCACCCAAATGTTATTTTATTTTACATTGAGCAATTAATGGAGTATTCATTTGGGAATTGGCCATTCCAGGAAAATTACATTCATGCACTTCATTCTACATATTTTGTCTGATTACAGTAATTGTAAATGTGATAGCTTCTGCTTGAAGCTGGAGATCCCCTAATGCCATCTTCAAATATTTTTCACTGTGAGTAAGTTGTGGGTTTTCAAATGATCTTGAAGCACAAATATTTTGCTTTAATTCCGTAGCTAGAATTACAAAGTGGTTATAGGTCTCAGAAGAACATTCCAGGAATTTCTGTTCCTAAGTGGTGCTGCTTTCAAACTTGAATCTTTTGAGGTTGTGCTAATTAAATGCCATTTGGAGAGGAGTGTCTGGGCTCTCTCTTTTCATTGCTTAGATTATAGTACTTCAAATAAGCATAATATTTCTGTGGGTTTTATGAACTGGCCACAGATTTGTCAGCCTTAAGCAACCAAGAGCTGTGTGTGATCAGAGCATTCCATTTCTGTTCTGGCAGAGTCCTGAAAATGGTTTATGTGGAAGCAGCAGCATGTAGGGATTGATTAACCAAATTTGCAAACCATACTTTGAAAATCCAGCCTCAACCAGCAGTGCTGATCCTGGCAGCTTGTTGGGGTTTTTTTGTGAAATACTGTGGCATGATGAATTTATGGAACTCACTATTCACTTAAAATCCTTGAAATGCACCATTTTAGAAGTGTGGATTGAGACAGCTGGGATGAAGCTGCCGTGTGTCATCTGATACAAGACAAATATCGGTGTGGTATTTTCCTGTCACAAGGAGGAAGTGGCTTGAAATCACCCACAAAGATTTCCTTATTCTCAGAAGACCTTCCAGCCCAATTAATTTTACAAACTCAGGAGACTTGTGCCAGCTCCGAAGGAGCTTTCAGACTTTTTGGTACTTAGCTGAAAGGACTTCCAAAAACTTCTGCCACTTCCCTTCTGTCATTGCTGCTTATGGACAGGTGCTTGAAGCCCACAGAAACTGATGGGATGGGAAAGGAAGAAATGTGGAGCAAAAAGAAACAACTGCAAATTCTGATTTCAGGTGGCAGCACGTGCCCCATGGCAGATTTCTGTGATTATAGAGAAATAACAAAATGTGCATGGTCAGTATGAGGAGTGTGAGTTTTAATATATTGATAATATACTTTTAGGTTCCCAGGAACCAAAGGATATTTTAAAATGGTTAACAGAGGCCTCCAGTCAGAAGCAAATGCTGATGGTAACCCCCACTTCTTTCCTGTGTCTTCTTGGGAGTTAATATTTTTTTTTTCCTGTGAATGGAATTTCTTTTGTGTCGCTCTCAGGGAGGTAATTTAACACATTTCTGGTTTCATTTTTGATTTTTCAAGTCCTTATCTCATAGAATTGCAATCTTTAGTCTGTGACAGCATTATGAAAGCATAAGCAGGTAGTTTGAGAGTTTGGGTGATTATGAGCATTAATTTAACTTAGTGAAATCAGAGTCCTCATGCATAAATTTGATGTTTGAAAACACTGCTTAAGTACTGTGAGTTTCCATTTTGTATCAAAAATTTCCAGTGACATGACTAAAATTGCATCAGGTCTGCGCTGAAGAATGTAGAAGTGATCAAGGGGTTGTGATTTTTTCAGTGATAATTCAATGGCTGCTGTGTCTGGCCTGTGCCTCCACCTTCTGGAAGCTGTACATCCAAAGTGGGGTGGTCAGTCAATCAAATGTACAGAAGAAGGTAAAGGTCACAGTAGTGCAGAATACTAAAAGTATTACACATTACAGCCTTGACAAATCATTCTCATGACAGAGATTGTAAAAAAGAGCAGGAAATGTCACAAAATTAATCAATTCTCGTGAGACCCACTGTAAGAATTATGGAAAAAAAAAAAAGCAATGTAACCCTCTGAGTGCTTTTTGAAGTTCTGGTTTTCCTGTTTCCCTCCAACAGGGGAAGCTGCAGTTTAGTTTCACTTGAGATGCAGGTGCCTTTTTGGATAGGAATTCAACTGTAAAATACACAGCTGGGTTTGCTGTGCATCAGCTTGAACAGGAGTGCTCATCCTACAGATCTAGGCACAAATTTGGGATTAACATTTCTCTGTACTTCTGACTGAGCCCCTTGGGTCTAGACAGGAAATCTGACAGCTCTTGGGTCATCATCTGGATGGAGGATATGAAATATCCCAGGTACTTGATGGGAAATGTTCACATTAAAAATGATTCCAGTCTTGCAGATGGATGTCAGGGAGGATAAGATCAGGACAGAGGTTATGAGTGGGGTGAGAAGTTTAAATAATGGAGACAGACATGGGATGAAAGCATCTGGAGCTCTCCCCGTGTTTAAAGCAGACCCCCAGGTTTGTAAGAATCAGGGCTCTTGCTGCTGTCTAAATATGAAATTAGAGTTGTCACCTGTTGCTTCTGTGAATTGTCCCACAGGGTGGCAGGGATGTTTTCATGTTTGGGGGTTTTAATCTGGTTTATGCTCACGTGAAGTTGTATTTTAAAGTGAGGTGAGCAGGCACACCATGTTAGACAGAAATTACCAGGATTGCAGAATCAAGCCATCAGAAACTCAGAAACATTTGTGCAACACTAATTCTGATCCCTTGAGCGTTTGGCAAAGTCTTTGAGTGGCATTGTCAGTGTTTTCCCCATCAGCATCACTGCCTGGGTGAGGATGGAGCACACATCCCTGTGTGGGATGGAGAGACCTGTCTGTGGGTCTGTCCCCATCCAGCAGCTGCAGAAGGGGAAGTTATCTGGGGAATATTTAGGGACTGCACAAAAGCAGGGAATCAAGTCCCTCAAGAAAAGACTGTGACATTTTCAGGATGACTGGAGCTTCTTTGTGAAAGATTAATTTCTCACAGTTCCTGACAAATATGAGTAATATTTGTTCAGGGTTTTTTTCCCCCCTCAGTAGGATTTTTTTTCCATAATATAATGTTTTTGACATTTTGAAGTGGTGGTATTTAAAAATGTTAGACCACTCAAAATCTTTAAAGTATTGTGTGAAGTGTTTTGGTAAGGATCATATTCAGTAGTTTTCAACTCTTTCAACTCTTTCATTTCAACTCATTTTCACACATAACTGAGTGTGGTTAGAGAATCCAAGAATCCCAGATGGGTTGGGGTTGGAAGAGACCTTAAAGGTCACCTCATTCCATCCCCTGCCATGGGCAGGGACATCTTCCACTAGACCAGGTTTTTCCAAGCCTTGTTAAGATAAATCAAGGAGTCTTCATTTTCTCTTTTGCCCTGATTGTGCAGCATGATAAACTCAGAATTTCAAATGTTCTCCTCTAAAAACCAGTTTTGCTGTCATTTGGGGTGTTCTCCTGTTGCAAAACGGGGAAGAATGTATTTTTGGGATATGGCTGTAATGCCAGCACAGCTGGCTGCAGGTGTAAGAGCAGATGAAGGAAGCTCCAGTGCTGTGATGCATTTCTTGGCTGTTTGTTGGCTGTGTTTCAGCTGTGTCTGTCCTGGATTTCAGCCTGGTGATGCTCTGGGGTGATGCTCCCACAGCCCAGCCCTCTGAGCTCCATCCTTGGGTCTCACATAATTCACTCTGAGGGATTCCTGTGACCATTCCCAAGTGGTAGCCAGGGTTATCTTCACAGAGCACTGCAAACAGGACATACAGCTAAACCTTCCTGCTGTTTCTGAGTCATCATCAGCACGAGAAACATCTGCAGGAACAAGACTCAGGAGTTTGGACTCGTCCCCAAACTGCTTTTAGGCTTTGGGCATTTTACTGCTCTTATCCAAGAATTCAGTTTCACTGTCCTTTGTGTAGTGCTGGGCTTTGCCTCCCTATTTATCACTAAGCCAGGATGATTCATTTCAGCTACAGCAAAGCCTTCGCTTCCCAGCTTGATTTTTAAAATTAATTAATGAGTAGAATTTTGCCGGCATTCTGAAAACATAAAGTATATTATATGTATTTGCTTACTAATTTTAATTAAAGTGAGTGTTCCTTTTCAGTCTTGGAAAGCCTGATTTGTTGGAGGTTTCGTGATTGTTTTCACTGTTGGCAATATGGTCTCTCATACTGACATTTCGTGGTACCAGATATTTCATCATTGCTGTTTTAGCACAGCATGCTTGACCCATAGCAGCTTTGAATGCAAATAATAACCAAGCCAATGCACAATGCTTGACTGTTACACTGAAATAATATGGCACAGCTAAACTGGGTTTCATTTTTCCTTTTGAATATTATTAATTGCAATGTGTTGACTGTTAATTTAATTAAATGTTTTGTTTTAATATAAAACCATTTTTCAGTTCACTGACTCACCATTTCATTTAATTAATTGCAAACCTCAGGATTTGATTACTCATAGTTCTCCTTTAGTTAATTTACTTGTTCACAGTTTTGACAGAAAAGCTTTCAAACTAATATGAAGGAGAGGCACAGTCTGACTAATCAGGAAACTGGAAAAAAATAGCTGTAGCTGGAGTATGAGATTAGCAGACACTCAGGGTCACCTGAAAAGCTCAGAGCCCTTGTATTCACCATCAAAATCCAATTTTCAGTGGCTGGGTATTGGTTAAATGTGCAGGAGTCACTTGCACCCAGGACAGCAGCAGAGTGTAGTTGAGTTTTGGATTCTTCTCCCAACAGCAGAAAGTATTTGCTAAGGAATAAATTGTGATGTTCCTGGAGGCAAGGGGCACTGTCCCCTTGTCCCCTTGTCCCCTGGGGTGGTTCAGCACTGCCCTGGGGTGGGACACAGCAAACCTGGGGCTGTGATCTCTGGGCCACGCTGTGAGGATGCTGCTGCCTCTGGAATGATTTCTGGGACTGCACCAAGGAATAACAAAAAAATGTAGTTTTTTGGTCTGTGGTGGGGATATGTGAGGGAACAATGACCCACGGACCCAGCGGGGTGCAGAGCAGGGCTGGGGGAGCCTCTAGTGCTCCCAGGCTCTGACCCCACAGGTTCTGTGTCTGCAGGAGCAGAGGATGGGCTCAGGGGATGCAGGAACAGAGGATGGGCTCAGGGGATGCAGGAACAGAGCTCAGGGGATGCAGGAACAGAGGATGGGCTCAGGGGCTGCAGGAGCAGAGGATGGGCTCAGGGGATGCAGAGGCAGAGGATGGGCTCAAGGGCTGCAGGAACAGAGCTCAGAGGCTGCAGGAACATCCCAGGCTCCCGGGGCTGGGGGCTCTGCTCCATCTCCAGCCCCTCTGTGTCTCCCCAGGGCAGTCAGTGCCCTGTTTACCAGCTGAGAACAGCCCCAGTTTGGATCCAGTCTCCTCATGCAGAAGTGGTTTGGTCCTTAGGCCTGGTCTGTCTGCCCAGAATACAGCTGCATTTTGGTCATTTCAGGGAGCAATCCCCGTGCTGTGCAGCAGAGCTCTGCAGGCTCATCCCAGGGAGGGTGCAGGGTGTCCTGGCTTTGCTGGCTCCCAGAAAGCAGCTCTCACACAGATGGCAGCTGGTGGCTCTGCCTGCACACCAGGGCTTCCTGAGCAGTTCTGTGCACAGAACACGGCTCCCAGATTCCCTGTCTCTCCCAGAGATCCCCCCAGGAGCTGCTCCCTGCCAGCCCGGGGGTCTGGGGATGCTGGAGCAGCACCAGCCCTACCGAGGGGCTGTGGCAGAACCATCCTGGCTGTGCCCAGCTCCTCCTGTGCCGTGGTGGTGGGAAGGATTGTGCCTCTGTGACAACAAACATCCACGGTTTATTTCCTGGGTGTTCCCTGACTGATGGCAGCTGGCAGAAGGTAGCTAAAGAAAGGAAAATTTCAAGTGTAAATGGACAGGAAAAACCAGAAGCTTTGAAGTGTGTAATCCAGCACGTGGGTTTTCCTAGTGATCCTTTTTTATTTTTTTTTTTAGGGGGAAGTAGAGGGATAGATGTATACATTACAGCAGTTCCCAGGACATTTTTCAAAGTGAGGTGCTCTAAGTGAGATTCTAGTGCTGATAATGATTCATCCAAGGGGATGGAAACGATTCTTCAGTTCTTTGTAGATTCTTAGATAAGTGAGTTGAAGAATAGCCCTCTTCTCCACAGCTAGCCAAAGCTGAGTCAATTACAGAAAGGAGTTTTATTAATAGTTAAATTAAATAATAGCTCCAGTAACGTTACCCATGGTGGTACCTAATTGAAGATGATGCCAGTGCTGCCTGTTTTGTGCCATCATTTCAATCAGCAGAACCCATTTGCTTTAGCCTCAGTTTTATTATCTCTCAGAGACGCTGAAGAATTAGTGCATTGTTTTTAAAGTGCCTCAGATTCTGTGACTTTTAGTCCAAGTAAGAAATTGTACAGACTGGGGAGTGAGAATGAGTGAGAGAATCAAGGCTTTGCAGAGTCTGAGTTTAGGGATAGTCTCAGCTCTGTATCCCAGCTCGTGCTGGGCTGTGCAGGACCTTGCTGCTTTTCTGGGGCTGTGTTTTACTCTCGCAACTTTTGCTGCTGAAGTGGAGTGACTTTGGTGTGGCAGATGGCACAGCACAGTTTTCTGATCCATCACTGTTTCTTGGCTGGTGTCCTTATGGCAGCTGTGTCTGGTTAGGGAGCTCAGAAACGCCTGACAATAATTACCTTTAATTTCTGCAGGCGGCAGCGTGGTGATTTGGGGACTGTGTTTATTATTTTCTGTTTGTTCCGTGGTACCTTCCTGCCTTCATTACACTTCTGGTACAACTGTTCAATAGAAGATTTTGGGGGATTTTTTTTTTAGTTTTTTTTTTCTAAATACTGGCAATTTTTTTCTGGATAATTTTTTTTTCTCTTCTTTTTTCTCTGAGCATTTTGCTAAAGATCAGAATTTATTTTCCATTCCCTATTTACCTCCTTATAAATAGTTTCTTTACTGTTTTGCATATTTAATTAAATTTCATTACTTCAAATCTGTATCAAGAACCTGTATAAATACTCACTTTGCTGAAAGCACCACAATATTGGTTTATCTGTGCATCCCTGTGAAGATACCACAATATTGGTTTATCTGTGCATCCCTGTGTACATGCAAATGAAAAATGTTAGAAGAAAAAAAAAAACCTCCGTGTTCTGACACTGTATTTTTGTACCCATTAAAATGTATGTGAATCCTTTGCAAATGGATTAAAAATAGAAAGTGAAAAGGTGCCTGGAAATCTTGAAAACAGACAATTCCTCAGAACTGTGATGGTGCTTAGTTGGTTTTTTTTTTTACTTCCTTAAAATAACGTAAAATTCATTCAAAGAGCAATCCCACTTCCTTTCCTTAAGAAAAAGAAAAGTGAGGAAGTTTGCAGACTGTTTCATCTTCTCCAGAAAGTGTGGGGAGAGTTTTATCATTGAAGATGTATTCTGTGATGGATTAAGTGAGAGTGTGTGAGATAAAACCAGGAGTTTAAACATCAGGATTTTATATCTGCTTGGTAAAAAACCTGTAGCATTTTAGAACTTTAAAGGGTGTTGAAAAAAAATAAATTACAGTGCAGTGGCCTTTTGTATGAAGTGAGGGCTGCATGAAATAACCCAAAAGCCAAAATTATTGATGATGATCAGAATATCTCTGCTGAACTTGACCAGATTGCTGTGCATGTGTGATAAAAGATCCCTCTCCACGCACTCCTGGATTTCCTCCTTTCTTAATTTCTCTGAAATAATGAGAACTTTGTGAAGCCCTTTAGAGGAGCAGCAGAGCTAATCTGAATGTCAGATTCGTAGCAGCTTTTAGAAGAGTATGGTGATTTGTGGGTAGGGTGTGGAAATTATTAGTTCCCTTTAATCAGTATCTAAATCAGTAAACAATAATTTCCAGAGGCAGATTGTTTAATTCTGGTTTGGTGTATGATGCTTTAGTGGGTTGCTAGAACAGGCACCACCACCAAAAAAATAATGAGTTTTAATAAACGCAGTTCAGTGATTTTGTGGAACAAGGTAGCAAATAATAAAAGCAAGTTCTACTGAAAGGGAAGAATAAATCCATTTATTCCATAACTGAGTGGATAAACAATTGTACTTGTAGAAATTTTTTTTGGTTTTGTGCCTTTATCTCATGGATTTTCCTGCAAGAACTTCAGATTATTTTTAGTCACATCTTGCACAGAGTAAAAGTAATTTGGTATTGTCTGGAGGAAAATCTGATTCTTTACTTTCTGACCAAGTTAAAATGATAATAACTTTGCACTTACAAAGAAAAAAGGTACTAGGAATCTAAATAATAAAAAAATCATTATAATTATGGTAACCTGTAGCCTGATGTTTCCCTCTTCTCTTTTTGCTTCTTCTCTTTTATTACTGGTAATTAATTGGATTTTAGTAATTTGAAAACCTTCTACCAATCCTCCCCTTAATTCTGTGCATTTCTGCCAGTCTTAATGGTCTCTTAAAAGTGGGATTAATTCTGTAATTATCCATATTGCATTTTTCTACACATTTCCAATGTAATATTTTCCAGTTACAATAATATTAATCCAAACCAGCAGATTCCCAAAAGGACAAAGCAATATTTGGATGCATAATAAAACAATGAATGCTGCACTATTCCATGTTAATTGGCTTTGAACTGTTGAAATTAGGGAATACTGTATTTTACTGTGCATGTGGAAATTTTGTTGCAGCTAAATAAGTCAAGCAGAAAGTGATCAAAGTGACAAGGTGATCAAAGTGACGGGAAATTATATTTAAAAGTATAATCAAAAGGGATACCATTAAATAAATATTTCTTTGTGCTGTACATGTTAAAAGGAAAAATAAACATGAAAGATTTTTTTTTTTTTTAATTCTTAGAATGGTGCATTGAAGTAACTTGACTTTAAAACAAAGATGGTGTTCAGGGATAGCTTTACTTAAATGGACTGAGAATGAGAATTGAATTTTTGTGACTTTTACTGAAAAGGAGTGTTCTGATCAAACTTGCAGTGCCACATTGTGCAATATGACACTGCATATTATTTATTTATCTCTTTCCAGGTCTGACAGCAGCTGCCATGGCAGAGGCTATGAAGCTACAGAAAATGAAACTTATGGCCATGAACAGCCTTCATGGAAGTGGGAGTCAAAATGGAACAGAGTCAGAGAATGAAGAGCTCAATTCTAATGCAGGTAAGGGATGCTGTGGCCCTGGGCTGCCCTGGGGCTCCCAACACCTGGGTCTCAAATTCTTGGGCTCTTGTATTTTGTTCTACCAGTGTTAAATCAAAGTTAGTGCTCTCACTCCACCCTATTCCTCCAGTTTGCCCTCTAACAGCTCCCTTCACTAATTGTTTGAAAAAAACTGGTGAAGGATCATCTTCATTAGGGTTGGATACAGACTCTTTAAAGCATCCCCTAAATACATCTGGGGTAACAAAAGATCTCTCCATTGGCAATAGCACTGTCTGGAGTTTCCCAGTGAATGATGGAAGGTTTCCAAAAGGTCACATTGTTGGAACTCCTGAATTCCACAGGTCATTGGAGAAAGGTAAGGCAGGGAATTCTCCATCACCAGGTTATGTCTTCCCTGCATTTTGTTCTTTCCTGGAATAGGTCATTGCAGAGCACAGCTGTGCAGGGGGTTTTGACAATCCTTGGCTGTGGCTGGAGTCACCTCGGAGAGGAGGCCCTGGCACATGTGCCACATAAACATTAATGTAAATTGGAGCTAAGCTCCCCAAGTGCCAGCTCCCCAGGAACAGGGTTCAGAGGTGAATTCAAAATGGATCCTTTGGAGAGGAAATCTTCGTTTATTCCGATGTCCTTCCGGGGGAGTAGAGGAGATTTTTACCTGGGCAGAGCAGAGAACCTGAACGAGACAGATCCATTGTGTCTCTGCCACCTGTCACAGTGAGGGCAGGTCCCCTTGGCCTCACGTTTTACTGCACTTTTGGCACCTGGGGAGCAGCTTTGGTTTGTTCCCAGTGCCAGTTTGGGGACAGAGGCAGGGCTGGTCCCCGTGGCTCCGTGGGCACAGCCTGCCTGCTGTGTGCTGCACCATCAGGGTGATCATTTACCAGGCCAATAAAGCAGCAGCTGGGAGGTCTTACACTCATTTTCTAAAGGAATAACTTTGAATTCATGACAAATTATGCACAAAGCAGTCTTTCCAAAAGTGGCGTTGCCTTTTGCTAATTTTGTGTGCTCATCTGTGTTTGAAGAAATCTGGCTCCTAGCTCTTGCTTCCTTTTCTGTAGGATTTCCTGTTCTGTAAGATGTGTATTTCTTATTCACCTCTCAGACCCTAATCAATTAGTGCACATTGAATTCAGAAAAAAAAAAGCCCTGAAAAAGCCTATTCAGTGGTTGTAACTCAGATAGTTTGTATATAGTTCAGAATGAATTCTGGAAGTTCACTGAATGCAAAGAAAAAGGATTGGAGATGGAATTACTGCAGAAGAGTAAGGGAGGTTCATACAGAAAGGTGTAGGGTTGGTATGGGGGTTTTAAAAGCTGCTGTACAAGTTTAATTTGAATTATTATGGTCTTGTGTGTTACCTGGTAGGGCAAAATTTGTGTACCTCATGTGGGGAGAATCTAGATTAATGGGATTATTTTAGGCACCACGTGGAACAAGAAGTTTTTTAGGGGACTGTCACAGCAGCCTTTGGACACTGCATCGAGGGTGTGCACTTTACAGGGGAGTTCTCTGTGGTTTAGCAATTCACTGAGTTCTACAACCAACTCAGTATCAATTTAAATATTTGGAAAAATGCTTTCGTTACAGTGGGGCCCAAGAATAAGAGCATGGTGGCAGTTCCATAAAGATCTTTTCTCAGCTCTTTCCTCTTTTCATTGCCTGGTGCAGTAAAATTGCCAAGAGCAAATTTTCTGGTTCCAGTGTCAGTGTTGCTTGCAGACAGAGCAATAAGTCCTTACCAGAAAGAACTAATCCTATTAAAAATCACAATTTCCCCTCCTCCCAATATGTGCAACGTGAGCACTGGGATAATTTTTGTAAAATGTGGATTCCTCCGTTATTGATTGGTCACATTACAAAGATTTACATCAAGCAGGATGGAAAATCACCATTAAAGGAGTGTAAAAGGTGGCTGTACCTTTCACCAAATGAAATAACTGAGGAATTAGCAAACCCTCACTACAGAAAAGTCCTTGGTGTGGCATGAAAAGAGTAGGAATTTTGTTTAGAAGTTAATACACACGTTGTAACTTTGATCTGCTGTGAAGGGAGCACCAGGATAATTCCGTGTGCATGAAGCCTTCACCAACTGTTTGCTTTGCTCTAGACTTAGAGTTTAAATGACTATTAAAAATAAAATGGGGATGTGAAATGAGGAAGAAAATTGAATTTTGAATTTTTTTTTACTAAGAAGAGGTGGAAAGGAACAGAGCAAAGGAGTCTGAAGCCTCATAAGTGAGAAAAACATTTTATTTTAGGAGAGAGACCTACAGTTTCTTTGATTTGAGGTTGTGTTTAATAGCTTCTGTAATGGCTGCAACATGACTCTGCATCTAGATTTCAGCATGAATAACAACCTGTTCGTGTTTCATTTAGCTCCAAATGAGAAATTCTGTGTTTTATTGTTTTAGGAAATTAGTCTGTGTACTATTGCTCCTGGAACTTTATAATTAATCACTAAAGGTTATGGCTGTGGAGAGTTTGTGGGAAATAGATGTCTGAATGATTATAATTGTAGCTGTCAAATCAGAAATATGGTTGTACAGAGCTGAGGACCTTTTGCTTCCTTTGATTTTTTTTTTCTTTTTACAGTAACAAAGACTCAAGTAACAAAGGGTTGCAGTTTTACTAAAACAATTAGTTGGGTTTTTACCTCAGTGTTACACATTGACTTCCTACAATGCCACTAAATATTTCACTTTTGGATATGTGCCTTCCTGCTCATCCCACAGTCTGATAGATGAGTGGAATACTCTCTTTTTGCTGTTGTTTATTTCAAATTAAAAATGTAATTGAGCACTATTAAGTCCTGAAGCTTTATTGCCAGATTTTTTTGCAAGTGTGTCATTATATACAGGCCATTAGTATAATAAAAAAAAGTGTTGAGGATGTCTTGGCATATTCATCTCAATCCCCATCTGTATCTGGTGAAGTATGAAATAATTTTGGATTTGCTTCTTACTGATGCCTAGCCTGTCACTTCTACAGTTTCTTCCTCTGTGCATCATTCTGATGGTGGAAACTTTTAAGAATTCTTTGTCTGAAGCCAGAATTTGTCCTGTCAGTTTAAAATCTGACCTCTAACTCAGTTTAACATGATCATTGACTAATTCCTCAAATATTATATTGTCCTCTAGCAGATTGCAGGTGTGGAATGGAATCCTACAAGTGTGTCTAAGGAAGTGTGGGGATAAATGTGCCTCTTTTCTTGCTTCTGATCCAGCTGGTGTGCTTTTGCCATCAGGTCCTTCCTACCTCCTCCTCATGATGTTTCAATAATCTCAGTAATGGTGGAGTTTGGTACTGGAATATCCTAAATAACTTACTAAAAACAAATGCTGCAAGAGTTAATACCGAAAATACAGGGGAAAAAATTCCCCAAAAAGTTCAATTTGCAGATATTTTTTAATTGCAGCAATGCTTTAGTTCACAGTGCTGTGAAGAATGCTGTTACACATTTGAACATTGATGTCCTCCTTCCACTCTCTCTGCAGAAGAGAAAGAGATTTTTTTTGCACCTTCCTACTCATCATATGAAGTGTTGAAGCAAAACTTCTCTGGCAGTTGAAAATCTCCTCTTTAATCTGGCACTGGAGCCTCTCTGGCCCCGCAGTCCAGCTGACCTGGGCTGGCTGTTCCTTGGGGCTTAGTGTCCCTCTCCATCTTCTGGGGTTGGGGCAGGAGGGTTGGATTTGGAGAGCCAGGTAGCTGGGGATGAAAATGCCTGAGTGTGGAAAAAACCCATCCCTCTGGAATCTCAAATTCCCAGTGGCCCTAAGTCTTTTGTGAGCTGTTCCTTCTTCTTTGGCTCCTCCAGGTGACTCCTTAGAGAGGACACTTTGCTGANCTAAGTCTTTTGTGAGCTGTTCCTCCCTCTTTGGCTCCTTGGAGAGGACACTTTGCTGGTGGCACCTGAGGGCTGCCAGCAGTGATTGTGTCCCTTCCTGCCCCGCTTGGGAAGTGAGGAAGGGCAGCTGGAGCTGGCTCCTGCTCACTCACAGCCCAGCCACGTGGTTCAGATTATTCTGAAATAAGATGAATGGATCAAAAGCTGCGTGCTGGCACAGAGGGGCTGACAAGGCTGAGCTCCTCCATCGTCGCTAAATTCGGGTGAGGTGTGTTCTGGAAATCAGCTGGAACTTAGCTGGAATCTGAGCTTTTCTTTTCAATGGCACAGCAGCAGGTAATTTGTACAAGTGTGAGATGGGGTGGATGGTAAAATAGAGGCTGGGTGGTGTTACCTGACGTCCTTCGTGACGGGAGCTGCGTGTGCAGAGCCTCAGAGCAAGGAATAAAGCAGGTATTTCCTTCTGGTGGCTCTTGGAGTTAGCATGCATGATTTAAGAAATGTGTTTTGCTTTCCCAGGAGAGATATCAAGCAGCACTAAGTGTTTCAGTGGTATTTCCTTAGGAAGTCAAAATGTTATTCTGTATGTAGAGTCTTGTTGCTTAATTTCCAGACAAGGAGCTAAGTTAGGCAGAAAAGAAAGGAGAAACACCCGAGCTTTTGGCATATGAGGATCAGAGAAAAAGCTCTCTCATAGAAAAAAAAAAAGTGTTATCTTTTTATCCTTCTTTCCCTTCAGTACCTGCCATGCAGTTTTCTCACAAATGCAAACATCCTTCACAATCTGTTTAAAAAACCACAAATACATCACTCGGAGGAATATTTAAGGAACCATCAGGAGGGAAAAAACTCATTGGTTTAATGGAATGCTGTCAAGGAAAATCAGCATCACAAACGACACAGGGGCAGAATTGATACTTTTGCACTGACATGTTAAAAGAAAATCCCATGCATTATTTAGAAAACCCAGAAATCTGTCAGCTGTATGATTGCCGAGTTAGCAGAAGCAGGAGGATGCTGCTCAAGTTGAAAAGAAACGCGTAGGCACAGATCCATATTGTAACCTTTCATGTTCTCCACCCACCATGAATACCCAGCTATTACACGGTCAGCATTTTTTAGTTTTTCTCTTTTAAAATTTTCGAGTGCTTGAAAAGTCAAAAGAGGTAGGTCTTTTCTTCTAAAAAGCAGGATGCCAAGGCTGTTATTTTATTGTAAGAATGTAAAAATGACAGGGCCAGAGAACAGGTTTTTTTAATCCTTGAGTACCATGTAGATTTCATGAAGTCATTTTTCCTGTTGTTAAGGCAAGTATTTTTGTGTTACTCGAGCAGAGAATTATGAATTTTCTGAAATAGTTACAAATTTTCTTAAATTGTCCTTTAGTCAGGAGGGATATGTGCAGTTTTCAAGCAAGAGAGAATTTAAGAATTTAACATGTTTTTGGTTTTGTGCTGTCCCATCCAAAAGCTAGACTTGACTCCAGCCCCAGCAAGTCTAAACTTTAAAAGATTTTATCCTAAAAATGGAGGCCTGTGCTGTTTTCCACGGCAGTACCTGTGCTGGTGAGGGTGAGGATGGGCAGGTGAGGAGGCACTCAGGGGGTGTTTGGCCCCTGTTGGGGGCACAGGAGGGTTTCACCCAGGGCCATCACCCCCAAAGGACAATCAGGGACTGGTGACACTTGGATTTCCATCCTTAGCCTTGGAGTTGTGGTTTCGTGGAGCTGCATTGGAAGTGATGGTGAAGTTTATTTCAGCTTTTTCAAGGAAAGTGGAGTGAAGGAGCTCAAAACATTCTCCTAACGTGGGGGGCTTTAAAAAGCTTTCCCCACTGCTTGTCAGGAATCATCAGTGCCTGGGGATTGGGAATTCCCTGTGGTGATGGAAGTGGTGCCTCCCTGGGGCCAGGCACTGATAGTCCTGGAGGAAGGGGTGGATGTGCTGCTTCATTTTTGGATCCAGCTCTTCAGGCACTGACCAGGAAGGGAATTGCTGTTTGTCTGGGGCTGTTGTTCCTCAGCTGTTGGCACTGTGCTGTTCCCTCTCCTGCTCCTTCCCAGTGGGACACTTCCAAGGGCCCTCTCACTTATCCCAAAAATCCAGTCTCCATGTGGGAAGCTTGGAAATAAGATGCAGATACCTGTTTTTCTGGCAGATTGTGGTATTTTGGAGAGTGACTGTCAATGGGTATTTTGTGCTGTGTTACCCCAGCACTGGGCAGGGTTTAGTACCGAGAATTTTAGGAGGCTTTAGTGAACCTCAGTTTCAGTGGAGTGCAAAAGTGACTTTTTTATCTGCAAACTTACTTTAAGGTCCCATTTTAGATACATCCTTAAGCAGCTGCCTACTAAATGTATGTGAATAATTTAACTGTATTTTTTAAAGTATTCATTTAAATCTGAACATAAATACTTTATAGTAAATAAATGTAAATAAAGTAGATAATGATTCACACATAATTGTTGACACATCAGCTAATATTTACATATTTGGATTGACTGACACCCAACTTTCAGAAATGTGAAGTAGCTCTGGCTTTAGTTTTAAAACTAATAAAGGAAATAAAATTCCAGAAGAGTTTTGAAAATAAAATTCTCTGTCCTCTTCTCTGTAACTGAGGCATCTTCTTCTGTGAGAGGAATTCTCTTTCAGGTTTTTGATGCTTATTTTACACATGATGAAATTAACTGTGTTTATATAACATCCTGAGCTAATGAAAACTGGTTTAAAGATCAAGCAAATTTAGGTTTTATCTTTTTTGTCTTCTTTTTGGAAAAGTTGTTATTAACTCTTGAAGCTCTGGGTTGTGTGAATGCTTTTAGAGTGGGTAATTCCCAAGGGTATATTTTAAATGGATTCATGACAATTAGATATTAGCTACTGCTAAGTGTTTACAAATGGAGAATATATATACTTGTAAGTTTATATTTCAGCAGTTAAACATCTCACACAATCTATTTCCTAGGTATATTTTGGTTGTTACCTTATTTGAAGTCAAAGAACTTGTTCTTTTTTTCTTCAGAATAAAGTAATTTTTTTTTAATAAAGACAGAATTCCTTACAATGATTTTGAATTTTTGCTGGAACAAATTTAAAATAGAAAAATCCAGATTTATATCTGTTAAAGAGCCCTGCCCAACACCAGCTCAGATACCCCTGGGTGCACATGGTGTGATCATAAACAACCTCTCCAGATTCTTGCCATATCTGCTCTCAGAACTAAGTGCAGCAAAAGATAAACTAATGACAAAATGCAAATGGTGTGGCCAAACGGAGGAGAATTGGGAGCTTTCACATGTCTGTCACCTTTCAGATCCTTTACAAATTTATAGCCTCAGAGTGCAGAGGTCTAAATCTTCAAAGCTTGAAAAACAGAGGTGCAGCATGAACTAATCTTCATTTTTTCCCCTATCTTCTTACAGCAGCACTAATGGAAATGTATTTTGTTTAATGACTCTGAAATCCTGTTTGTAATTAGATGTGGGAATTGGTCTTACTTTGTAACAGATGATACTGGAATAATAATATGAGAGATGCTACGCTGAGACCACTATCCTCCTAAATCTATATCATTTTTCATTTTATTGACAGGAAATGTGTTCCTGGAACAAAGAGATTGATTTTAAAGAGTGGAAAAATAATGTCTAGTAAAAACTCCAATGAAAACATTTTAGCATTACTTTAAGTGTATCACAAGAGTATATTAACCCTTCAGCTGTGTTTTTAATTTTAGTAAACAATCTCCTTATAGTTGTGGCTTTGTCACTGATACAATCTTTGAACGAATGCACCAAAAGGTAGAGAACTTTAATTAATGACGGGGTGCATACAATTAAAATGCATATCATATTTCAGAAGGATTATTCAAAATAATTAATTTTGTCTGTTAAAACACTTTTCCAGTTGTAAATGAAGTAATTAGGAGTGGGCACAGAAGATGTGAGTGAGGGCTGAGCTCCCACAGTCCCTCCAGAGTATTACTCTCTTTACTAGGTCTTGATGTCATAAATCATTTTGGCCTCTCTGGAGCCAAGGCTACATTTCTTCCTCGGTTATAATTCTCATTTTCGTTGGTAGTGGCTGAAATCTGTGCCCCTACCAATGTGCTGAAGGAAAGCAGGTGGCTCTGAAGTGTCCCCATTAAGGCAAGGTCTCGTGTTCATCTGCAGGGCACAGCACTGAGGGGAGTGATGCTGCTCAGAAACCCACCAAATTTAGGACTTTCTGTATAAAATTTTGTGAAGACCGAGGCAGATTGGGTGTTAAAAGGAAAACCATTGCAGTTGAGAGGTTTCAGAAGGGCCCTGTGGCTGCTGAAGGACATTGTGGGGAGAGGGCTGTCCCTGCAGTCACGAGGTGAGGGGACACCTCTGCCTTCCTGCCCGGGCTCAGAAAGGCAAAAAAAGGGAAAAGCACCATCCGGGTCTACCCTGTGAAATGCATCTTGTATTTTGTGTGAGGAAATCCTTGGGAAAAGCAGAAGCAGAGCCAGGAGCAGGCAGCATCCTCTGTGGCCAGCAGAGCTCTGGAGGTGCCAGGAGTGCTCAGGGGTTTGCAGGCTCCACACTGCAAGGACAGGGAAATACCATATGTCAAAAACTTATTTATTTTTTCCCCCTAGGCCTTTTTTTTTTTGCACAAAGTAACATGTTCAAACTCCGTTGGTTTCATTTCCCATTGCAGGGTGTAAGGATGTGAGGAATCCTGTAAAGAATTCCAGTCAAAGCAAGTATTGGTGATCGTTGCCTTTGTTAACAGTAGTGAGTCCACTTCAGTCTCACATTAATGATATTTTAACAAAAGAAAGTACTTCAGTATTTTAATTACAGTGTAAAGTCTGGAACATTCTTGTTCTTGTTAAGGCACATATAAGTTAGGATGAAAACTGGCACGTTACCTTTGATGTGGGCCACATGCTGAGAGTCCCCCAAAGGATGTCATTGGTAGTGATACAGCTGCCAACAGCAGGAGACTCATGAATTACAATTTTAATCAGATTTTTAAAAAAAAAGTCCCCTAACATACAGTTAATTTATGTTTGAGGCCAGAGCTGTTTGTGGTGTGATTATTTGGAATATTTTCTCGCTTAAAGGAGTAGCATTAATTCCCTCCAAAATTTTCAGACTGTGGGTTTGTAGTTAAGGATTCAGCACTAGATTTGTGTGGCGTGCCCTGAGCTGACATTTCTGCAGCTGAGATTCGATAGCAGTTTTCCTTGCAACAGTTGGTGCTGTTGAAATGTCTGGCTGATCTGTGAATTTGATGAGACAGAAGTCACCGTGGTCTCCAGTAATTCTGCCTCTCCTTGCACCCACAGAGTACAAGGCATCCCTTCCTTGTGGAGCAGGGGCTGTGTGGGTAAGCAGGACGCACACAGATCAGAACCCTGCTACTTTTTATAGAATACCTTGGCTCTCTTGAGCACTTGGATTCAAGTTTTATTTTCCTTTAATGAAGTTTTGATCCGTGAGAAAATCAGGATTATGCATTTATTTCTGCGATTTTAAAGTAAGCATCTGACAGTTTTGCATAATAGGTTATGCTTTCTGCTCCATATTCTGTTTAAAAAAAGCTGGAATCCAAAGCTGTGAGTGACATTTTGGTAGAATTTTAGCAAGTACAGTCATTACCAAATTAAAAATAGATACAGGTGGGTAGTCTGTGTTTTTAGCTCCTTTTAAAAAAACCCAACCCTTGAGTGTATACAAGAGCAGCAGTTTATCAGATCATTATAGTTACAATTAGGAAAGACCAGCAATGTTGTCTCAGACCAAGAGTAAATTTACCTTTATCCACCAGAGGCTTTAATTTCCATGGCTGTGACATCTTTTCCGCAAATGAAATTCTTATTCTTAATTTGTTAGAAGGTTAATTTAAATTAATAAGATCACTGAAGAGTATTAAAACCTGGTCCGTTTAGTCATGGAGAAGAAAATGTTGTTGGCACTGTATAATTGAAGCTGCTAATTTGTCCATAATCTGAAGGAAAAACGCGTGGATTTTTAATACAAGTTTCAAGTGCTTTATTATTTTGGAAACCCAACCAATCTTGTGCTACCTGGTGCCTAACTAATATTTATTTCTTGCTCAGTTGTGTGTTTGGGAAGGCTCCTGTTGTGGGGGGCACTGCGGGCTGTCCCTGCAGGCTGCTGGATCACGTTGCTCACACCTGGCTCAGGTGGGAGGGGGAGTTCAGGACAGTCCCACCCTGCAGGATGGCTCTGCCTCTGGGTCTGGGCTCTGTGCTGCAGTGTGTGGTGTTCAGGATCATCAAAACCAGCACTTCCAGACTTGTTTCCTGACCCTACCCCAGCTCTGCCAGCCTCCTCTCTGACAGTTGCCCAGCTCAGTTTTAGAAATGTCACAGGCTTTCTGATCATGACCATTTTTCCTAATGTTTTCCCTAAATCTTCCTTGTTAAAAGTCTTTCCCTGCTGCATCTTGTCCTGTACACTGTGGGTGCAGAGAACAATTTATTCCTTCTTATGACTGAACATGTTCTTTATCTAATGAAGGCAATTAGTGAGCTCCTGGCTGTTGTCCCTTCCCTCCACTGAACAACCTGCCCTCCTGAAGGGCTCACTGAGGATTTCCTCCTCCCTGGGCAGTTCCCCCTGTGCTCCCCTGGCCTCTCTCCAGGAGATTCAGATCCTTCTGGAACCTACCCAGGCAGTGCCTCGGTCAGGGCTGGTGCTCTGGGCAGGAGGGTGGAACAGGATAGAGACAGAGAATTCCTGACAGGGCACAGGCACTGATCTCCTGTAAAGGTGTGGAACAGGGTAGAGACAGAATTCCTGACAGGGCACAGGCACTGATCTCTAAAGGTGTGGAATGGGATAGAGACAGAGAATTCCTGCCATGGCACAGGCACTGATCTCCTCTAAAGGTCTGGAACAGGATAGAGACAGAGTTCCTGCCATGGCACATGCACTGATCTCTTGTAAATGTGTGGAATGGAATAGGGACAGAGAATTCCTGACATGGCACAGGCACTGATCTCCTGTAAAGGTGTGGAATGGGATAGAGACAGAGAATTCCTGCCATGGCACAGGCACTGATCTCCTCTAAAGGTCTGGAACAGGATAGAGACAGAGTTCCTGCCATGGCACATGCACTGATCTCTTGTAAATGTGTGGAATGGAATAGGGACAGAGAATTCCTGACATGGCACAGGCACTGATCTCCTGTAAATGTGTGGAATGGGATAGAGACAGAGAATTCCTGACATGGCACAGGCACTGATCTCCTGTAAAGGTGTGGAATGGGATAGAGACAGAGAATTCCTGCCATGGCACAGGCACTGATCTCCTCTAAAGGTCTGGAACAGGATAGAGACAGAGTTCCTGCCATGGCACATGCACTGATCTCTTGTAAATGTGTGGAATGGAATAGGGACAGAGAATTCCTGACATGGCACAGGCACTGATCTCCTCGAAAGGTCTGGAACAGGATAGAGACAGAGTTCCTGCCATGGCACAGGCACTGATCTCTAAAGGTGTGGAATGGGATAGAGACAGAATTCTGGCATGGCACAGGCACTGATCTCCTCTAAAGGTGTGGAATGGGATAGAGACAGAGAATTCCTGACATGGCACAGGCACTGATCTCCTGTAAATGTGTGGAATGGGATAGAGACAGAGAATTCCTGACATGGCACAGGCACTGATCTCCTGTAAAGGTGTGGAATGGGATAGGGAGAGAATTCCTGCCATGGCACAGGCACTGATCTCTTGTAAATGTGTGCAACTCATTCTCCTGGCGTGTCCTGGCAGCAGGATTCTGCTGACCTGTGTTCACCTGCCCTCTACTACAGATTCTAGATATTTTATTTTTTAAATTTACACAGGCAGCCAAACCCCATTCTGAGCTCAGGGTGGCTATTCCAGCCTTTCCTCATCCTCCCCAGATTTTCACATTGTGTTGCTCTTAAATCTTCACAGAAGTTCAGACAAATTCTAATACAGGTCCAGAATTTTGGGTGATTCTGCTGGGTGTGCCTGGGATAGAGACTAACATCTGCCTTTGAATGGGGAGCATTTAATTCAGTTGAGTTTGGCCATTTTGTGTTTCATTCTCTCTGTACACGTTGACTTGAAGGTGCATTCTGAAGGTAAATTAAAATTGATAGTTGAAACTGAAAATCAGCATTTCCTGTCTCGATGCTGTGCATTTTTTAAGCTGTACACAGCCATCTGCAATTAATGCTCTTTGTTGTATATCTTCTGTATTTACAATATATTTGACAATAAAACCTTTTTTGACATTTAATCAGTAGCAGAGTTGTTCCACTCTCATTATATATTCATGAACTTTATCACCAAGACAAGACATAAATGTTGAGCTTCCCTTTAAGATCAGACAGGCATTGATATTTAAAACATTGAAAATTGGGGAGGGGGGGTTGTGGCTGTTCTGCATATGTACAATATAAAAATTAGAATAGATTCTGTAGATTCTTTCTACGAAGATGCTCGGGTTTTAAGGATGGAGACAATGAAACTTTGGGATTAGTGAAACTGTGTAAGAGCTGTATTTTCAATATCTGTTGTCATGGGCCATCAGAAGCTGCTTTTCCCCCCTTTTCCTATAAAGCTTATAATATTAGTTAGATTTTGGTTCGTTTTCTCATATTTCAGATGGAAGTTGGAAAGGCAGTAGGAAGAAGTGTCTTGCAAGTTCTGTTTGTTGATTGACTGTCTCTAAGAAATTGATGTGAGGAGGATTTTGGCATTTCATCCTTGAGAAATATTCCCCCTCGTTTGCAGCACCTCTTCTATTTTTCTGGATTTTGACGAAGTAGATATTTTTTGGAAGCTGAGTCCAACTTTATTCCCTTTCTCTGTAAACTCTTAGATCCAGGAAGAAAAGCCATTTCAAAAAAATTAGCACAAGTAAGATCTTCAATTTCACTTTTTAAACAGCAGGCATATCTGAGTATATCCTGTATGCTAAATGGCATTTCTGTGTCAGTGAGAGATTGAACTTTAATACAAAAATACTACTGAAACAAAAGGGAATTTGCATGAAACTTGCAGATATCTTATATTTGGGAGGATAATCTCTAATGAGCCTCTCTGAATTTAAACTCAGCACTTCTGTCTGTAGAAGAAATATTTGCATTGTCCTATTGCTCACAGCTGATACTGATTTTCTCTCCAACTAACTAACAGCACTTCTTTCTGCCTGAAATAATTACAGCTCAAACCTTACCCCTGTACTATGTAAATGGAAAATCCGAGTCCTCAGGATAGCAGGGTATCTTCAGCTTGGATTTAAAAGAAGTATTTTATTTATTAGATGCAGTTATGGCACTGAAATAAATGGTTGGTGCAGTTATGCAACATCTCACCTTCAAAATTTAATCATCTACAAATGTAATTTATTTTTCATGAGCTCCTTGCTTTTTAATATGATTCATTAATATTTTTTTTTCCTGTTGTTAGTTCATCTATTTTGAATGGAGACTCCAGGCGTTTATTTTTTCCTGTTCCTTAACACTTGGTATGGTGGATGTAAAAATATTTTTAAATAATGTTCGTATTATTTAAATAATTTCATATTTAAAAGTCTGAAGTTACCCAGACAGGTTGTGAGCTGCCCATCCCTGGAAGTGTCCAAGACCAGGTTGGAAGGGGCTGGGAATGACCTGGGGCAGTGGGAGGTGTCCCTGCCCATGGCACTGGATGGGTTTTAAGGTCCCTTCCAACCCAAACCAGTTTGGGATTCTGTATTTCTGCATTATTTGAAGCACACGAGGTGTGTGACAACAGTGTGGTCACAGCTCCCCCATTTTTAGCTATCTTAATTGTATACATGCAATAACTCCTAATTCAATTAAGACCAGCAATATTCCACATTAGCCTGTGTGTCAAAACCCATGCAGTACCCTATAAAAAAGTCATTAGTTTGGTAATATCAATTTAACAAGTTTTAGCTCATTAACCTTGACACCAGCAGCGCTGGAGAGAGGAACCTTTTGATATTGTTGTTCTCAGCATAGAGCAGGGAGCTCTGGAAATGTGCTGAAATCCGTGGCTTTTATCCCTGATCATCACTTTCAGCTGTGTGCTGGCTCTTCTGGCAAACACCACAAATTACAGCTCTTCAAGTCAACTTAATAAATGCTCAGTGCAGTTAGACAACATCTCACCTTCAAAATTTAATCATCTGCAAATTGCAGAAATACTTCTTCAGTTCGTTCTTTTTCCCGTCCTGACTTTGCATTTGAGAAATTACAGTTACCTTTGTAATGAAGTTCTTGGTTCAGCTTACAAATATTATTTAATAATGGTGCAGTTACCATTACAAAGTGGGAAAATGAGCAATCACTTAAAAGAAATCAGAAAGAAACTCCAGCAGTCAAAAGGCTGTTGTGTATTGTATATTTTCTTATACTTGTAGAATCAAAAAAAAAACATCAGTGTTGAAAAAGACATCCAAGATCATCGAGCCCAAGTTGGTGCTGTCTGACATTGTGTGATTCTGATTTTCAGAATTGAGAAGAGGCAGAGCAGACCTCACATTTAGCCCCGTTGTTAATCAGAGGCGTTTGAAGAGCAGAGAGAAGGGATTCTATAAAAATACAGGTATTCTCTAAAAATACAGGTATTCTCTAAAAATACAGGTATTCTATAAAAATACAGGTATTCTATAAAAATACAGGTATTCTATAAAAATATAGGGATTCTATAAAAATACAGGTATTCTCTAAAAATACAGGGATTCTATAAAAATACAGGCAATTCTATAAAAATACAGGATATTTTCTTAGGAACAGCTTCCCCTGATCCCTTCCAGTCATCTTGAGTCTGTCACTTTTATGATTTGAGGAGAGTGTTTGGATGTAGAGGGAGTGAGCTCCCACCTGTGAGGAAGGGCTGTGTGAAACAGAGCAAAAGAGGGAGTTAGAGAATTCTCTTAATGTGGAAGTGGGAAAACAAAGCAAGATAAACGTGGAAAACTGAATATTTTGTTGTCAGCTTTTTGTCCTGTTCACGCCAGTGTGAAATTCTCATTGATTTATTCCCCTTCCTCTTCCCCTTTTCCATAAAGGAACAGTTTAACCTCAGCCAAATTTTCAGCCTCACTAAAGCAAAACAAGGTCAATTTAAATAAACTTAGGTATATATATATATATTTTTTTTTTTCTCCTGGCATGCTTGTCCCATAAAAAGTGAGATTTTTTTTTTTTGGCTGTTATAGGAATCTAATCCAAAATGAAAAAGTACATTGGACAGAGTAAAATTGAAATGTTGGTTGACCTCCAGGTAGTGGGGAAGAGTGGCGTTGAGGTTGAGCAAGGTTTTTCATGTGCAAAAAAATCACTGTAATTTGTAGGAGTTCTGTGAGTTTGAAAGGAGATGATTTCAAGTGATTTTAGCTTTGAGAATTTACAACAAAACTCTGTACTCTTTGTATTGTATCATAAAAAGCAGCTATGTTGAAAATTCATTACAAGATAAATCTACTGAATTGTTATTCTTACGTGTAACTTTGGCTTCTAAAATCTCTTCTGTGCATTGAAACTGGGCTTTTGTCTTTATCTAAGGAGCATTTCTCAAGTAATCCATAAAATACTTTTTTTAAAATAACTGAAGACTCTATAGATGCAGAAAAAAAGCTTCATTTTTATGAAGTCTTTCATCTAAGACCTAATTCAGATAGAATCACCTGTACATGAAATCAGAAAATTAACATGTGCTGGGTGGTTGGGCAAACATGTCTGAAAGCCAAAGCTGCCTCTGCAAATATTGGATTTCTTTCTAAAAGGAATCTTGCATTATTTGACATTTATGAAAAACTGTTAGAGCTTTATGTGAAACATGTAGTGGCATTTCTTGTGGCAAGTGTATGTTATTTTACATTTGTGTTAAACCCCATATGGGGGCATTTCTACATGTATATGTATGAACATATCTCAGTATATTTGAAATGAGAGCTGCAAATCAGACTGCAGATTTGTGCCCCCTAATTTGGAGGTTTGTAGTCTGACCATGTTCGCTTGAGATTTAAATATTTTTCAAGATATTCAAACTTGATTACTTGGCCTCACCTGAATAATGTAGCTTGCAACTAAGGCTTTTATCTGGGTAGCTGTCTTTGTATTATGACTAAAAATTCCTACCACTTCCAAGATGTTGTGTAGAGTAGAATGTGTATTTTAGAAGTTCCAAAGGTTTTTTTGGCCAGTATTTTTAAAAGCTGGCCTAATTTATAAAGTGGAGGTTCAGCTGCAAACTGTGGGGCTTGGCTTTAGGGGGATCATGGTTTGGGGATGTTGCTTGACCTCATGGATGGAGGATTTTTGCTGCACGGGGGTAGCAAGGACATCTGGAGCTGTGGAATGACCAATGTGGGAACACAGGATTTGCCTCTGGCTATCCTGGAGGTTCAGAGACCTGGGCAGGGGTCTCAGAAACCCTGGAACACAGACCAGAACACCTGTGGTTTTGATTTTAGCCCGTGGGAACGATTGCCAAC
>VZTB01011685.1:392718-443461 GCA_013397245.1 Thryothorus ludovicianus | reverse complement strand
CACCACCTCTGAGGGTGGGAGAAGGCCTTCGACTGTCTTGCTGGAAGGAGCTCGGCAGGGCACAGAAAGAATGTTTTAGATAAGGAAAAATAAACAACCGTGAACACGAGACCTGAGGAGTTTCTGCTTCTTTCGCCCATCTCTCGCTGAGGTAAAAGACTGTACATTGTGGGAATTTCTGCAATATAGCAGAGACAGAGACGATTTCCCACAGACCAAGACTGAGGAAACAAAATCCTTCACCTCTTGGACACTGGGAATGCTGAGCTGGAAGCACAGGCACTGAGCCATGGCTGTGCTGGGACAGAGTGCATCTCTAAAAACCTCAGCACAGAGTGGGATCCTCTGTCCTTTTCCTTTTCACACAGAACCTCGGAAGTGGAAAACAGCTCTTCAGGCTTTGCAAACTAAAGAGCTTGGGGGAGAGTGTATTTGTCATTATGTTTAATTTGCACACACCTCACCAAAGAAAAGGCCAGGGGAGCCAGGCCGAGAACACAGCTGTACAGGCAGCTCAACTAATTGCCTCTCCATCCTCAACCTCATTTATCTTCATTTCTTCCCAATTATACCAAATTATCAATAGTCTCTGTTGCATCAGAGTCTTAATCCCCTTTATTCAGGCAGCATTAGATAGTGGCAGATGAATTCTTGGAGGGAGTCAGGGTAAACAGCCATGAAATGCCACCTCTGGCAGATGGCATTGCTCACAAGAAATGTGACAAAACATTTGGAATTTGTTACCAGGCATTGGTATGAGAAGGCAAGCTGTCAATATTTTTTTAAATGATAATCAAGGTGGTGCATACTTATACCACAAGCAGAAATGAATCCTGTCCAAAACCTCAAGCTTAGTTAAGTTCAGCTTGGCACTGTGCTCTTCTGTTCTGTTGCAGAAGCCTCTCATTTTCTCTTCTTAAGAAATGATTTCACTTTCTCTGGTATTAATATCAACATTTTAGTATCGTTTGTTCTGGTGGTAGTTTTTATTTATTGCTTTGTATAGCTCAGAAAGAAATTCTAGCTTGAAGACATAGAGTATCCTTTACACAATAACAAGTTTAGGAATGGTTTATTTGACATTGTTGGTCAGTTCTAGGGGTTTGATCCTACTCCTTAGAGAAGCTAATGCTGAGCTCCCTCTGATTTTCCTGGAGGAGAAATATTCTAGAGGTGTTGAGAATACCCAGAATGAGAGAAATGTTCTGAAAAGCAAAGATGGGTTGAACGTGTGAGATATCCAAGTGCTGTGGTAGGAGTCTGTTCAGATACTACTGTGAGGACAAATGACAGAGGTTGTGAAAGGAAGTACAAAGTTGGCTGCTAATGGAGTTCCAGGGGGTTTTGGGTGTTATTTTTAGGCTGGCATTAATTGGAACACCGTAGATGTCCCTGCTGACCTTTTCTGTGGGTTGGGTTTACTCACAGGCATTCCTGGTTTTGGCTGCACTCTCAATTTTTTGGGAGTCAGTAGCATTTAGTGCGAGGGATCAAGTGTCAGATGTCAGAAATGGAGCAGCTTCAGAAGGATTGAGCTGGCCTGAGTTGCCATCCTGGCACACCTTGGTGCACCTGTGCAAGGGGCTGCACTCACTGGTGCTTTATTCTGTATAAAAGTGTGTTGGGCATCCCTCTGCAGCCTCTCATTCTCTGGAAGCATCTCCACTGAATTTGGTGCAGATGCTGGAGGTTTTGGAAGACTGTCCAGGTGTAAATAATGGCCACAGATTTTATTTAATTCTTTCAAGCCATACTTTGTATTATATAGAGTTCTCCTAGCATTAGGAGATCTTGGAAGGATTATAAATACATGATCCATTTGTGTCACTGCAGATTAACTCAGAAGATTGCCATCTGTAACTTGAACTGTTCTTAATAATTATTTCAGAGAAATAGTGAATGATGAATTGTGGAAGCTCAAATAACCTGATTTTGTAGTTACCTGTCTGCCCTGGATGTCAAGATATTCTCAAAGCCTCTCAGAATCAAACAAAACTATCTGCCTGGTTAGAGCTGTGGTGAAAATAAACAGTACATTTATCTCAGTAAGTTGTTAAATATGGGGAAATACTGAGTAATTTTAAAAAAGGCAGAAAATTGTAGATTGTGGTGAGTGAGGGTATGGGTGATTATCATCCCTGGAATACAAATCCTGGTTCCTTGCTTGCTGCTGGCTGCAGCAGTGGAGTTCAGAAGGATGTACGTTTTATCCTTTCTGGCAGGCAGCCCTGCAAACTGTATTCAAGATCTGAAAGTTAAGCTGTTTTATTTCTGGCTTGTGCATCATCAACAGTAATAAAAACATGACAGACCA
The DNA here is from genome assembly GCA_013397245.1 of Thryothorus ludovicianus. NCBI lineage: Eukaryota > Metazoa > Chordata > Aves > Passeriformes > Certhiidae > Thryothorus > Thryothorus ludovicianus. Next base: position 441,147 of record VZTB01011685.1, on the reverse strand, counting down.
GAATTTTGACCTTCTTTCTGTCTGTGAAATGAACGTGTTTCTGAAGGCAGGCTGTGGTCCTGCAGTAGAAAACAGATTTTTTTTTTTTGTTGCTGGTCCTAAACCAGAATAGATGCTATGTTCTAGTACATCATTCTTATCTTTGTATAGAAAAATAAATAGCAGCAAAGTCACACAGTTGTTACTAAGAATGTTAGCAATAAATGTACTTCACGTTCTAGAGAAGAAACTGAATTGAGTTTTATAACTTAATATTTAATCCACTGCAAGAACTGGGAGATGGCAGAGGAAGACAAAAAATGCCAAGTTAACCCCCCCAAAACACACCTTCAAATAACACAAGGTGGTTTTTCATCCCAGGCAGGCACAGGTATCTCACTGTGAGAGGTGCTTGTGAGTACCAGTGCATTTTAGTGACAATTGTTACAAGAGTTCATGTTTAAATTTCTGTAAATGGGACGTTTCATCTCGTGAAATGCAGCTTTCACAGGGTGCTGTGGCAATGGGAGTTCGGTCACTGGGGTGTGTTTGGTGTTCTGGAGTTCAGCTGTAGGTGCTGGGGTGACACTGAAGTTCAGCTGATGCAGCAGGTTGTTCCTCTGCTCTGGGAGACAGGAAACCCTTGGCTGTGTTTTGGGAGCATTTTTGTGGGTGCAGTTTGCAGGGGTGGCTGGCTCTGTGTGGTGTGAGGGAGAGAAGAGGTTTCCTGCTGTTCAGAGCCTTGGACACCGAGCACCTGCTGTGATGGGCCCAAGTTAATTTGGCTGGGAAGGACAGACACACCTGCCAAGGTACCTGGCACTGAGGAGACGAGGCTGGGGCTGTGCTCAGCACCACCATCATCCATCAGCACGTGGGAACCTCAGAACACATTTCATTTCCCATCTCCTTGTTTCTTTGTTCATTTCAGAGGAAGCAGTTGATGGTTTGGGAGGGATGGTTAGGTTCCTAGATAAATATCTGCTTTTATCTTCTCAAAAAGTATCTTCCTGGAATTAATTGTTCATAATTAAATTGGCATCAAATATTCTGACATATTCCAAGTTACCTTCAATGTCCTGTTTGCTGTGAAATAAACTTTGATTTTGCTGTCATCCAGACTTTTCGAAAAGTTTAGAAATGATATTCAGATTTCAGATGCCTTCTTATTGTGTAATTATCAACAGATTACTTCACCTAAGTCCTGACAGACATATTTTTTAAGTATGACTGACTGATGGACAGATTGGGAATTGCTGAATTAATGGGCACATTTCAAAGCCTTGGCAGGGCTGAGCAGTAATTACATCTGCTGAACCACTTGATAAGTTTTTGGAAGTAGCCCAGTAAAGCCATCACTGGATTTCTTGAGTTTTAATATCTTACCCTCCACACTTTCATGGCTTTCTTGTGGGGTACACTCCAAAAGTTGAAACAGCCTAATACACAAAGCCAGACAAATCCATGGATTTAAAGCTTTAAATGCATTTCAGATCTGCCATTTAGATTTTCAGATTTGGGGGCTGATTAAAAATCTTGTTCCCGTTTTTAAAGTTAAGAATTTCATTTGGGACTAATAAGGGACCGCAGAAAGTGCCCACACTTGCGTGGCCTCTGTAAATAACATTTTCTACTGCCAATACAAGGGACAGAATTTGGGGTTAAATGGGTCATAATCCTGACCCAGAGCAGCTTTATGGTTTTCTGACAGGAAAGTGACACTTGACCAGGAATGAGACCTGGGTGGTCTCTTCCTGACCTTCCTGCAGTGAGAATCTCAGTTTATCAAATCTGGCAAAAATTGTTTTCGACCTAATCTTGTCTTCCTGGGACACTCAAAGGTTGATACCAAGAAAATGTTGACAGAAAGTTGTAGGCTGAAATGTTTTTGCAGAAGATAATTCTGTGCAGGCCAAAAAAAGTGAGCATCTTTCCCAGTATCAGGGTGAGATTGGGATACTGGTAGAATGGTCTGGAACACCTGAAAACACAGGGATTAGGAGTGCTGGAAAAAAGGCCTGTGTTATTTTGGGAGTCATGGGGTTCTGTATAATCCAAAAATTTTCCGAGGCCCTGCATCAAGAAGTTAGATGTGAGAAATAATTTGGAATTACCAGTGCTGAAATAGCAGTGCACTGAATACTTTTTTCTTTGCAGCTGTTGTCATGCTTAATATGCCCAACAGGATGAAAAATGTGTTTAAAAATAATTTGAGAATAAAATTGGCCAGTGAAGATGGTATTGCTTTTTACAATTGGAGTTCAATTTTTCAGGAATGTAGCACAAGGAAAAGTAAAATGACAGACATAGATTGAAACAGTGTGGTTGTGGAATCCGAAGGTGGCTCTGACAGAGAGGATTTCATTTAGCTCAACCAGACAGATTTAAGGCTGATAAAATGAATTTGAAACCAAATGAAAAGAAACTGTCACCGAATTGAACTGTGATTACTTTCTGGAGATCTTTCAATACCTAAAACCAAGACACTGATTTAATCACTGCAGATATGGCTTCATCAAAAAAAAACCCCAAAAAACCAAAAAACCCCAAAAAATACTCTGAACAACAGATTTTGGGGTTTTGTCCTTAAGAAGAGAAATGCACAGAGAGGCTTATGGCTAGAAAACTGTTGGCTTTAAGAGTTGCCTTAAAAAATTCCTGAAGTTTATTATGGGTGAGTAGCAGTACTTTCAGAAATAATGAAGTTGAGCTTATTGCTTGCATTTCCTTCAGATAAATAAAGCTTAAACAGAGACACTTTGCTTACAGACCTGGGTGTGATGGTGAATCACCCTCTGTGGGGCTGGGGGGTCTGTCACTGACAGCAGGTGAATGTATTACTTGGGCTGATTTTCCCTCTTTGTTCCTGGTTCCTGTGCTTTAACTCCTAAATTCACCTGATTTCTGTGTAGTTGAACATCAGTGCAGTTCATGCACTGCTAAATAACTTCTCTCCAATAACCTGTTCAGAGTGGTAAACACCAGACTTGGTTTATGACACACAGTAAAAAAACTGCCCAAATCCACCTGGACTGGTCCAAAAAATACTCAGGTGTGCCCTGCTCTGCATTCCCCGGGCCTTTCTTTAACCCTCTCAGTGCTTTCAGCAGCTCCTCTGCAGCAGAGCTGTCCCCATGCCCTGAGCTGCCTGGGGGAGGCAGCCCAGGTTCCTGTGCCTCCCTCTCCTGGATCCCAGGAGCTCTGTGCCTGCCGAGCATCAGCAGCTCCAGGGCTGCAGCTCCTTCCTCCCTTCCCCTCCTTCTGACCACAATCCTGGGACAAGATGGACCAGAATGCCAACAAGATAAGGAGAAATTACCCCTCTGTCCTTCTCTCTGTTGGAGGGAAGGTCGTGTGGGTAGTGGGTGAGAGTGTCAAACATAAAGCTTTTGGTAAAGTGTATAAATGATGTATTGGCATTTTGACAAATAACTTCTGGGCGCTCTAATAATATTCCTATGGCACTCATGGATCAAGTTGCTCGTATTTTAAAATGAAATATTCTTTCTCATATAAAATAAATAAAAAGTTGTGTTTCCCTTCATATAAAAGAGGTAGGTCTCGTTGCTGTTTCCTGTTGTCTCATTTTTCTTAGGAGTGTTTGTTTCATTTTTCCGTATGTTTTTCTCCTTATGTCTTATATACCTAAAAGAAATTACTTAAAATAACACATCTCTGTATATACTATAAGCTCATCATACAAAAGACAGGATTTAAAGTAAATTTAAAAAAAAATCAAAATGTGACATCTTTGCCTTATGGATGGCACCTGGTTTGGACAAAAAATGGCAATAAATGGAAATCTGAAAAATTTTGGTTAAACATGAATTTGAAGCATTCAGAAGAATTCAGTTTTTATGGATATATTCACTTCTAATTGTTATGGCAACAAAGAATTTGAAAATACACATTGATACGTTGCATGTCAGATATGTATTTGCTGATCCAGCATGCTGACAACTGTGTTACCAAATAAGAAAATTGTATGCTCAAAAATAAATACCTTTTTTTAACGTTGCATGGCATTTAAAGGACTGAGTGTATCAGCACAGGTTTGCATGTCACATACTTGGTTTTTAGTGTGAATCTGCTTCTGGCTCGCTGTAAATCTGTTTGTAATCTTCTTCTTGCCCTATGGGCATAGATACTCCAGGGAAGAATGAAAATTTTAGTTTAAAATGTTTTTTTTTTAGCTGTGTGGAGGGGCTGTGGGTAGGATGAACCACAGGTGCCTGTGGTGTAGGGCACAGGAGTGGGACCTGACTCGTTTCCAGTTCAGTTTCCTCACTGGTTTAACAGGAACTTCCCAACTCTGCCCCTCAGCTTTCCCCCCTGGAGCTGGCCACACTGCCCTTATTAAACACTTCACACCTGAGCAGTTCTAGGGAAGAACTGTTCTAATTATTATTTTACTTTTAAGGGACGTCCTGCTCCATAGGAAATGCAGTCCAGACAGAGATGGAGTTGTTATCTGTGGGATACTGCATTTCATTTAACGTCCACTTTTATTATACATCGTGCACTCAGCTGTATTTTTTTTCCTTTCTCTAAGGAGAAGTGATAGAGAACATAAGAATACAGGAATGGTCTGCAGAGATAAGTGTATTGCAATTTATTCTTGTGTTGCTGGCAGTGAATACTGGAGCAGATTTACAAGTGGAATTTGCAGAGGGAAAAAAGTTATTATTGTCCCCATCTGTAAGGAGAGCTGGTCCAGTGATTTGGGCTGTGTGACATAATTTAAATTTGGTTTCCCTTTCCATTGCAGATTTCTTGGGCTTCCTTAAGCGAGTCACTTTTCTTCCCAGGGCAGTTCCCCATCTGTAAAGTGGGAATAGTGGAATTTTCCTCCAGAACATGCAGTGGTTGTGGAGCTGGGCTCGGAGCTGGTGGGGCTCTGCTGCTGCAGCCTCAGGACCATGAGGCTGTGAAAGGCCAGAGAAACTTCCAGAATTCACTAAATGAGCTGAGTTTAGGCTGTCTGTGCCCAGGGCTGGAGCTACCCAGGGCAGGGGAACACAGGGAGAGGGAAACTTTCAGATGAAGACTCAAGTTTTTTCTTTTTATTCAGAAATCCCAACAAACTGCCTTTGGCCCAATTTTTGTGGCCAGTGCTCTGATACGTGAGATTTCAGCTACAACATGTGTTCCTAAGCAAAAAATTCATGGCAAAGTATGTGTGGTTTTTGAGGAAGAACAGAGTGTAAATGTTAAATTTGTTGAAAAAGCATACGGAGAAAATGAAAACTCACTTGTTAAAATCAAATGCTCGACATTTCCTCCCAAAGTCCTTCATAAATCACACATTTAACTTCTGAAGCACACCACATAATACCACCCCAGATTCACAACAAAGTGAACAACTTCCACACTAAACAGCAGTCAAATGTTATTTGAAAGAGCTGATATACAGTATATTAAATAACAAAGATGCTGACACAGCCTCAACTGTAGTAGTTCTAATTACTGCACTATGCCATGCTACATTATATCACATGGCATAATTTAGTGTATCTTTCTTTGTCAGTGTATTACTCATCATTTTACAAATTACAACTCTTTTTAGGAAGGTAATTCATACTTGGACATAGTGCTAAAATGATGGAGTGTTTGCCTTTTTTCTCAATCACTGATCTTTCAAACTTTTGCATTTAGCAGTATTAATCATGTTCATTAGCCAAGTGTTGTCATAAGGAATGGAATTTCTCTTTTACTTTCATATTCAATTAAAATGGTTTTTTTGCTTGCTGCCTCTATCTGCTGCACTCCAGTAATCTATTTATTTATTCTAATTGAGTTCCTTGTTCATAAATTCAAAACAAAATCAATACTGCAGTTACATGTTTTTCTAACAATCTATAATCTAAGTGACAGTGTAGGGTGTACCTGAGAAGGGGAGTGATCTTAAAATACCTTTTAACTCTAGAAAGATTCAGTCTAAATTTTTTTTTAGGTGTTCTGTTTTGTGGACCAGATGTATTTTGGAATTCACTGACATGATCTACTTAACCTGCTGTGTAAAAGGGATTTGTTATTTGAGTGTGTAATACTGAGGAAAGCTACATTCTGTAAAATTGCTGCAGAAGACCAGGCAGATTTGAGACTCCCATTGCTCAGTTTCCTGGACTTTGTGTTTGTTGTAGGCAGTAATTATTTTGCATAATAGATACCTGGACTGCTAAGTTGAAATTCCTGAACATTGATGATTTCCCAGCTCATTTAACCCCCAAAGTGAAGGGTTTCACGTGGGGCATCCCCAGGGTCAGGCCAGGAGTGGAGGGGGAGCTGCTGAAGCTCAAAGATCACCAGGCTCAGGGATAAACTACAGTAAACTCTTGGGGGTGAATTCCAGCTGGAATGTGGTGACACCATGAGTGTCTGGCAGGGACTGGTGGCCTCGTGTCCTGTCACAGCAGGAGATGGTGACACAGCCTCTCAGATATTCCCTTTCTGATTAATTCACTTAATCATGACTGGTGATTTCATCCTCAGACATTTAATTTTTCCTATTTCCAAACCAATGTTTGGAAAGTAGGTGATGCTGAAAGTGTCTAAAAATATGATTTTTTGCCTGGTACTTATTTATTAATTCATTTTTGGAAGAATTCAGGTGCAGGCTCCAGGTGCTGTGCCTGTGCCAGGTGCTCAGCTGTGGTGAGGAGTGTTGGCTCATTGCTAACCAAGCAAAACCCCTCTGAATGAAGCTGTGTGCCACTCGTGGTTTGTTGTGCCCTGTTTTGCAGGTGGCAGTGAGTCCTCCTGGGACAAAGACAAGCTGCAGTCTCCCATCACGACGGGGTCCCAGCACAGCATTGGCCACCCCACGCTGTCAGGGCAGTCCAGCCTTGGGAGTGCACACCCACTCAGCCCTCTCCAGCAGAACCACCTGCTCACCAACAGTACGTACTGGGATCCTGCTGGGAAAAAGGAGTGCCTGGAGCCCTGCTGGGAGCTGGGCTTGCCTGCCTCCCCAGCCTCGGGGAGGGGGGAGATGATGGGGGACACGTGAGAGGGGGGTCATTCCTTCCATTGCTGTGTCTCGTGTCCAAGCCCCCCTCTGCCATCAGTCCAAGTGGCCATTCCCTCTTGGAACAGTCACTCTTTTCTGGGTTTGGGACCACCAGTCTTTCATTGACATTTCTGTGGCCTGGATTGAAAGGAAAAAGAATCATAAAGTTGCTTAAAGTTTTAGCTGTGTGAGAAAATTCTCTTCCAGATGAAAATGCTGACGCAAATAAAAGAGGAGAGCAAGGAAAAAATGTAAAATGTCCAGTTCAAAGGTCATCCACTGAACCCAACAATCCAAAGCAACTGGAATAAAATGACACAGATTGGATTTGGAACTTAGAGCTCCCCGAAAAGCCTTCTGTTTTCTTTCCCTTTGGAAGGGAGCAGGTGGGATGCCATCAGTTCCACTTCTTGGTGCCCAAAGAGGGAAGGAAGGGAAGGAAAAAGTATTCCAAGAAAGATGTTTGGGATTAACCTTTCAAAAATCAGTGAGGAGTAAAGTTATTCCTATAGTTGATGATGGATGAAGAATGAAAAGCTCATTATTTACCAGCTCTTGTTGCTTGTTTAAGCTCTTGATCCTCCAAGTTCTGAAAGCTTTTGGTTTTTGGTGTTAGTTTTAGTGGAGGAGTGACATTTCTGACTCCTTACACAATTTTTGGAGTAGCCAGTTCATTGGTACCTCTGTCAGGCCCCAGACTGGAGCAAATCAGAGCTATTGAATGACTCCTACAAAACGAGTCTGCCTTGTTTGTGGGAAGATGTGGACTTGAGCATTTTGGATTAAGTGTCAGTAGTTAAAAATCACCAGGTCACAGGACTCAAATTCTCTGTAGGTTGTCCTTTGATTTTATATTCTTGCATAATTCAATACCTGGTTTTCTTTTGCACACAGACATGCCGTGTTCTTTGCTCTTAAGGATATTTTCCAGCGGATTTTGTAGTAGGTGAATGTCTATAGGCAGTTAAAGGGTTTACTGGATGTCAGACATTATGCCCAGTGATTTGCAAGTGCAGGATATATTTCCCTCCTAGTCCTCTGAAATGTTTGACGGATTGTGTCTTAAAACTGGTGATGTGCTGTTAAATTCTGTTTGTAGTTTGCATTTAGTTTGCATGTCAATTGGACTTTAAGTAGACATACAACTCAATGTGGCCAGATGGTGTCTGGGAGTTTTGGAACTCTGTAGAGGATGAGGAAAGATTATTGGGCTGTTAAGGGAGATCTGCAGGGGAACAAAGGCTTGTGGATGCAGGCACTGGAGGGGATTGTCAGTGTGGTTTGAAGTGAAGGGAGATGTATGTGGGCCTTGCTTATTGCCTATCATAATTAATATTGGCGTGGATCATCATATAAATGGAGAGTGAGTCATTAGACATCACAGTTGTTGATCATGATGTGCTCATGTTAAACAGGAATAGTGTGGGAGCTGGGAATATTGCAATTCTGCCTTTCCTGGTGGGCACTGTGGTGTTTTTATATCACTGGAGTCAAATTCTGTAGGAATAACATAAGACATGTCAGTCAGTGGTATTTTTTATTGTTAATTTTGTCATACACCAAAGTGGTGACTGGCCTTCTCCTTTAAAATAGTTGGGATAAACCCAAAAGTTAAAAACTTTTTAGCAGTAAGCAATCTCAATGGTATGTGGTAATTACTAGCTATATGTTTGTGTCATTTAATACTTGGCACCTGAATTTTTTAATGAGGATTTCTAATCTAAATGTCATTTAGAAAAAATGATAAAACCTTTTTGTCTGGAAGAATGAGTCCTGGGCTTTTTTTTCTAAAAAAATTTTGGATGCTCTACAGTAGCTATCTTTAAGTGGTCCCTCTAAAGAACTCTTGAATGCACAATAACCTGAACAACTTGTTCAGTGAATTGGTGTCTTGGTGTTGCTTTCCAGTGCAGTCATTACTAAATACAAGAAGTAATACACGTGCTGAAATGGATATTAATGAACTATGAGAATCCAATTCTTGCTAGCACTAACTTCACCTCTTTGGCAATGTCAAGATCTGCAAGTTGGTCCAAATAAATTTCATACCTTCTTAAATTGCTTTATATCCATAGCAGGAGACAATTTAAAGTGACATTTTGAAAATTAAAACCTCTGGCAACAATTTTAACCTCTAATTACGTGCTGCAGTTCACAGACCTTCTGTATAATCGCTCAGTGGTGTCTGTAGTCCAAGCCACAGCCTCCTGGATTCAAAAAATAGAGTATAAGAATTTAGTGTGACATTGCTGAGAAGTGATAATAGGAAGGAGTCTTGGTAGGAGTGTATGATCAGATAAAGTTATTTATAAATATTCATCTGATATGTTGGAAAACATGAACATTACATGCATGTTTGTGGGGTTTTTTCTTCTTTATTTCCCTCAACTAAAGAGATGACTGAAGTTGTGCAGTTGTATATTAATTTTGTGTCACTCCCCAGCTGTGTGTTCCTCTCCCCAACACAAACCAACCTTTCCTGGGCTGCACTGACAATGATCCCCCGTGGAGCCCCAGAATTGCTGAGATTTGCTGCTCTTGGGTTCGAGTGGTGGATGTTGCAGTGGGTGTGAGCCCTGCAGGGTGTCCTGGTGCCTTCTGGAGGCTGACCTGGAACAGAGACTGGACAGAGCAAAAGGATAAAGTGGGGATTTATTCAAAGGCCTCAAAGGGCCTGGCTGGGCCACAGTCAAGATGCCCCAAAATGGTCACAAAATGGATGCTCAATCACGAGGTTCCACACTTTTATAAGTTCTTGTCCATTAACATATTGGAGTTAATTGTCCAATTACAGCTTCAGGTTATGAAGCTCCATCCTCCGTGTTTTCTCCCTTGACCCTTGGTTTTGTTCTAGGGCTGAAAGTTGTCCTTGGTGCCGAGCTGGAGAAGGAATTGTTTTGTCTCTCTACTCTGTGGAGAGAGCTCAGTAGCACTGAATATGAAACCTAAAACTACCCACCAAAACAGCCCAGAATCTAAAAAACATAAAATCTAAAACCTAAGGCGTCACAATCCAGTGACATGGTGGATGTTGCAGTGGGATGTGTCACCGCTGCAGGGTGTCCCAGTGACACGGTGGATGTTGCAGTGGGATGTGTCACCGCTGCAGGGTGTCCCAGTGACACGGTGGATGTTGCAGTGGGATGTGTCACCGCTGCAGGGTGTCCCAGTGACACGGTGGATGTTGCAGTGGGATGTGTCACCGCTGCAGGGTGTCCCAGTGACACGGTGGATGTTGCAGTGGGATGTGTCACCGCTGCAGGGTGTCCCAGTGACACGGTGGATGTTGCAGTGGGATGTGTCACCGCTGCAGGGTGTCCCAGTGACACGGTGGATGTTGCAGTGGGATGTGTCACCGCTGCAGGGTGTCCCAGTGACATGGTGGATGTTGCAGTCGGTGCAGGTCCTGCAGGGTGTCCCAGTGATGTGGTGGATGTTGCAGTGGGATGTGGCACCCCTGCAGGGTGTCTCAGTGACGGGGTGGATGTTGCAGTGGGATGTGGCACCCCTGCAGGGTGTCCCAGTGACGGGGTGGATGTTGCAGTGGGTGTGGGCCCTCAGTGACTGTCTGTGCTCTCCACAGGGATAGACCTGCCCTTCATGATGATGCCGCACCCCCTGCTCCCCGTCAGCCTCCCCCCGGCCTCGGTGGCCATGGCCATGAACCAGATGAACCATCTCAACACCATTGCCAACATGGCCGCCGCGGCGCAGATGCACAGCCCCCTGTCCAGGGCAGGGGCCTCTGTCATCAAGGTAAGGCTCCCTCGTGGCTGGAGAGCGTTTGCTGTGACCCTCTGAGGGAGCAGGAACAGGAGGCAGTGAGCTCCCAGTGCTCCCAGTGCTCCCAGTGCTCCCCCTGCTCCCGACACTCAGCAGTGCCCGCCACGGCAGCCAGGGAGTTCTGCTGCTCTCATCTGTCAGTGAGGCTGTAATGTCACTAAAAATGGACACTAACACTCACTACGGGCTAGAGTAAGGTCTGTGAAAGCTTAATAACTCTTCTGAAATGCTGTTTGAAGTCAAACTTAAGAGAAAATGCTGTTGGACGTGACCAAGTGCGCTGCAAGTCCAGGACAGGTAAATATCAGAGAAAATCACCACCTTAGTGAGGCTGAAGAAGAAACCAGAAATTCCAGCAGTGCAAATCCAGAGCAGGTAAATACCTGAGAAGATGATCACAAGTGCTTTAGTCAGTAGAGTCTCTGGTAGCCAAACCTGAGCTTCCTTTTGGTTGGTTAAAACATGTCTGTGTTTTGTAAGGCTTGTCATAGTCTCCACCAAGTAGGCTGTTTGAAAAGGTTCTTGCCTGTGTGGAGAGCTGCTGTCCTGCCACACACTCAAAAATGGATTAAAACAAGAAATTTTCAAAATAGAAGTGTGTAGGATCAGTGCATGTGATGGGATTCTCTAAAACAGTGTGTCCACTTTTTACTGAGCAAAAATTAAAGGTGTTGTCAGTCTGACTTGTGTGTGTGTGTTTGCATGCACATGTGGGTTTCTTGTTGACAAAGTAAAATGTTGTCAGCTTTGAAAGTTCAGTGGTTTAGTCCATTTTTCTTTGGGTTTAAATATGAGTCTGTAGAGCTATCTGTTCTGGAAAGTAAATGTCTTCAATATTTGTGTTCATTTTCACTCGTGTATCCACATCACTCCAGAATCTGACTTCTGAGTTGCTTTATTCTTACAGCCCTCACTGAATTGCTGAACTTAACCTCTCATAGCTTTATTGTAGAACATCTTAATTGTAGTGTGTCATTATTTTATCATTCAGAAAGTCACTGTTTCCAACTCTACAGTCCAGTTGTGAGAACACATTAATGAGGGTTGTGTTGTACTTCCTTTGTCACAGACTGGTGCTTCAGGAGACTTTGTTTCTAAATTAAGCAGGGAAAGAAACTCACAGTACTCAAGCACATCTTTATTGTTCATGCCCATGGGTTCTGGTAGCAACATCCTCTCAAGGGGGACAGCAAATGTCTCTTGTCACATCACTGCAGTAAAATTCTGCATCCTTCTGTTGTTGAGGTTCTGGAGGGGTCTGTCCTCCTTCAGACTTTCTTTCTGACCCTAAGCATCTCCAAAATTGCCTCGGGTGATTTGTCATTTTTACTAAGAGTCCACTTCCAGATTAGGGCAAATTTTTTTCTGAATACTTTGGTTTTGTTGACTTTTATTTTTCCTCTTGGCTTCTAAGGAGGCTGGGAAAATTCAGGGGTGATATTTCCCTTTAGAATCCCTAATTAAGATGTATAAAAACTTTATCATCCGTGTACCTGCACAGTTCTTAGCTGGGTGGGGAGAGCATCTCTCTCTGATGTCCAGCTGTATATTAGTTGATGCAAGCCGTTAAATTACTAAAAATTAGTTGAGATTCCATTAATTTCAAACCATAACCTTTCCTTTACCTATTCAGAGTCCTCCTGACAGAACCCTAATTTAAACACAGCTGTGGAGTATTTGCAGCAGCAAGTAAACTTGCAGAAGCTTTGATTGTATTCTAAATGTTACCAGTATGTCAACATGAAGATTAAATTAATATTTGTAAACAGTGCCAGTCCTTTGTCATTTAAAGCTCAGTTTTTGCAGGCACTTGGGTTTCAGGGTGTTATTTAGCAGGCCCTTGCTGATGTGAGTTACTCATTTACAGCAATTTTTTTCCCCAGCACCTGCACTGAAGGAGACACAATATCTCCACAGCAACACGAGGTCTGGCCAGCATTCTGGTGGGAATTATTTCCTCTCATGTTGCAGAGGAAAATGCACCAGTAGCCAGCCTGACAGAGGCAGAGTGGGCATCCTTTGCTGTGTTACTCTCACCTGTCAAGTGGTGCTGCATCTTTCTCTAGTTTGTTCTGAGTGCTGAAACTGTCGATGAATTTTACTACAGTGTGAGGCTCTTTTTGTCCTTCCCTTATGTGCAGTCATCCAGCACAGAATGATGACCACTTAACATGAAATTCTTGGACAAAATGAAATATGTGGAAGAAAAGCATTGCTGTTCCCGCTGTCAGTAATACTTTTTTTATAGGACATGTTTTAAGTGCATTTAATAAGTACAAGACATAGGTAGTTTTCAACAGAATGTAATCCCAGCATCGTGTTTTTACTTAAAATGGGAAAAATGAATCGAATTTATTGAGTGTGTGTCTGTTTCCATAGTCTGATGACTAAAATACCACTTGGCCTGTTTTCTATAGGTGTGAGAATCAGCTGCTTTATAAGGTTTTGAATGAAGTCATTATGCTTTTTATATCACGTTTGCCATTTAGAAATAAGCTGTTCTACCAAGACATGCATGATCAGCAAAGTTAACATTTAGTGCTCCAGAAAGAAATGTCATAACTATGAAACTTGATTTCTCCCTGACAGGAACACCATAAATTAGGGAGGCACAATGGCCAGGCTCACAAAACCTTCCTAGCCATCCCTAACATGATGTGATGTGATTATAGCAGCACCAGCAGCACCGTGGCTGCAGTTCTGCCAGTGCCCCTGTGATAAATCCAGCCTTGCAGGGATTTACTGCACATCTGAAGAAGCTTGCTGGGTTTGTAACTTGGCTCAGATGGCTCAGAAGAATCTCTGTTATTGAGGGTCTCATATGGCAAAAGCAAAATTTGACAGCGACGCTGAGCTCACCACCCTCTCCCTTCTCCCTCCTGCACCCAGTTCTTGTTATTTCTTCATTTTCAGAGCTGTTCTTCAGCTGGACCTGCTCTGCAATCCAGGAGTGGCCTGGATGTCAGATGGGGGTCAGTCTGGGGTGGAATTTGGCAAAGCACACTTGAGTCATGGTTTGGGCTGGAAAGAGCAGTGAATGCTCAAGGCCAGGTTGGATGGAGCACCCTGGTCTCATGGAAGCTGTCCCTGCCCGTGGCAGGGGTGGGATGAGGTGACCTTTAAGGTCCTTCCATCCCAAACCAGTCTGTGATTCTGGGAATAAATGCAGCAATTTACTGTCACACAATAATTTTGTTCCTGAAACTCAGAAAAATCTACTCAGTGTCAATATTTTCAGAAGCAAAGTTGGGATGAGCCCTTTACAGAAAAGTGAGAGGAAGTTTTCACTGAAGTTTGTGAAACACAACTCCAGAGAGCAGTAGCTACATAATGCAAAGATTTTTATTTTACAGTGCACCTGTAACAAATGCGACCCTACAAGACTAAAAACATACTGGTTTCCACAATTCCAGCCAAAAAGCAGGGAGAGGGCAGGGGAGAGGTTTGGGGTGAGGAAGGTGAAGGGAAGGATGGAGCTGTGGCTGTGATAATCTTGGGCTGTTCCCTGACTTTGCCAGATGTCCTCAGGAACAGGCTGGTGGGAAATACTGTGAATAGGCTGAGCTTGAAATTCTGGGAACCAAACCCAAACCAGAGGCCTTAAGCTGCTCCTTTTGTGTTAGATATGCAAAGAGTGCTGAGAGTAAGGAGGCAAACCTTGATGATGCCGGAGATCTGAGCCCTTTTTTGCTCCCAAATTTTCCCTGCTTCTCATTTTATTTACCTGACATATTTTACACCCTCCTTCCTCCTCTTGCTCACGTCTCACCCTCTTCCTCCTCGTGCTCCCTCCCTTCCCTTCTGCCTCTTTGGAGCTGCTGAGGGATGTGCTTCTCCTGAGTAGGAGTAGTTCTGAAAATTGGTTTCCTGCTGTCCATTTTTCTTCTGTTGTCATCCCCTCATGCTTGCTCTGTTCCTGCTTTCCTCTTATTCTTTCTTGCTGTCATCGAGGTCCCAGTTAGGAATAAATGGTGCTTTTGTTCAGTGCAAATGGGAAACACAGAAAAAAACTAAAAAAAGTAATTAAAATGCTTTAATAAAAATTAAGTATTTTTATTTTTTATATTTCAAGTGCTTTAAAATGCTTAAAAAAAATCATACTTCATGTTTGAAAATGCTTTAAAAATAAAGCATTTTTATTTTAATATTTCAGAATTCCTTGAAAATTTCACCCCAATGCACTTTGCAAACTAATCTGATAAACAGAGCAAAGCATTATTTATACAGTGGGATCTAGACATGCAGTAGAGACTTCTGAGTCTCCTTCTCTTTGAATTTTGTTTTTCCCCTGATTTTGTGGGATTGTTGAGGCATTTGTAAAGGATGTATATGACATGATTTTAAATTCCCTGAAGAGAGTACAGATGGGCTGTGTAATTATTGCTGAGAGGTGCTATTTTCTGTGTGCTCTACAACTCACATTCATAATATTTACCTGACAGCCAGAAAAATGTGGCCATCTCAGAATGCTCTGAAACACTTCTCCTCACAATAGAAACATTTCCCCTTACAGAATTTCTAACATCAGTAATTTCGTATCTCTCTGTGCATTCAATCCATTATGAATTGTTTTCAGAGTATTGCAACATTTATAAAATAAAACTTCTCTACAATGTATGTGATTTTTCATATTATTAAATTTATTCTGTCCTGTTCCTTAGCAGGCAGCTGACTGCTGGAATTGGACTGGGATGTGTTTGAGGAGTGCCATGTGAGGCACAGGAGTTTGTTTGCTTCTTCTGAGGTTAATTTTTGTGTCTGTATTTGAGGCAAGGAGGAGTGAGTGTGCAGGTTTGTGTCTCTTTATTCACTGATTCACAGAAATGCCTCTGCTGGGAGATATTCAGATTCTTTCAAATTGCATTAAATACCCTTCCCATCTCCTGCTTTGGAGGGAGCTGTCCCTCTCCCTGCAGTGCCAGGAGCACCTGCCTGGTTTTGAGCATTGACAACTTATTTTAAACCTCCAAGTGAAAAATAAATCCAATCACAAACATCTCTTTTTGCAGAGCTTGCAAAGGAAGATTGTTAGAGCACATCTAAGCTCTTAGTTCTGGCTCAGATCTTTTCAGTATTAGCTTGGTCATTTGCATTTGTCCTTAATAACTGCTCTGGCTGTAACGTAGATGAGGGAGAGAATTCTCATCATTAGTGAGAAACCATTCAGGACAGAGCAGCAACTTTCCACCATGAGATCCTTTCCATGGCATTTTTTTGTGCTCTCAGATTCAAAGTAAAATATCAAGATCTTAATCCAGGAGTGAAGGTTTCCATGGCTGTCCCAGTGGCTGCTAATTTAAGAAATGGAGAAGAAGGCAGCTCCTGTTTGGCTGTTTCCCAGCACCATCTGATTAGCTGCACTTCTCTGTTTGGCTGAGCAGCTGGCAATTAATGGATTGATAGGAAGTAGACACGAGGTAATGGAATTAGTGAGTGAACATCTGGTATTAAAATCAGTAAATGTAGGAGTTTTTTATGATTTCTTAAATTCTGCGAGAAAATAATTGCCAGTTGACTACAACTGAAGCAACTATATGTACACAGTGGAAAAAAAAATTGCATTTTAAATGGCAAAGTACATATTTTAGGCGAATGACTTCTCTATTCACTGCAAAAGATGAATGGGATCCAGCTGGCTCTCAGACACACAGATCCTATCTTGGTTTTTAGACCAGCTGTTTACCTTGTTCATCTCCAGTACCTGCAGCAATCACAGGTACTATAAGTAGCTCAGAAGACCAACAAGTCACCCCCAGTCTTTGTGTGTGCTCACTTCCAGGGTGGAATGACTCAAAATCCAAACCATTCTGCTCTCCTCCAGCCCAGAATTGGCTGTGACCATCCTAGTTCTTGTTGGCATCAGTTCAGGTGTAGCACAGCTCCTGCTTCCTGTGGCTGGGGTATTTTTTTTCCTTGGAAAAGCCTAAATTGAGGAGTCCACCAGTTAAGGACTGTAAACTTTAGAGTGCTGTTAAAAATGTGCTGGTTATTAGGATTGAAACAGTGTTAGTATCAGCTAAGGTCAATTGGAAAGAAATGCATCTTGGTATTAACTGAAAAAAGGAAGTGTTAGCAATTCAGGTCTTTGCTGGGTGGAGTTGTGAATTGTGTTAACTTTTCTTGTTGTTCTCCCTTGCTGAGGATGGGGTTCAGCCAGGGAGGGAGGAGCAGAGGGTCAGGGCTGGAGGTGGGGAGGCTGCAGGCACTCTCTGCCTGCCTGTCCTGGCCTCACTGACCCCTCCAGAGGAGGCAGCCCCTGGTTTATGGAGGTTTTTTTATTTCTCTGAAATCCATTTTGGGAATATGAATGGAGATCTTGCAACCACTGGGAGGTTGAGGTGTGGCATAATGAACAGCCCAGTGTGCAAATTATTGCTGGGATTTTCTCTGCCAGAGCCCATGAGCTCTTGTTTTTCTGACATGGTCAACATCAGCTCAAAATGTTTCTTGAAAACTCTAATCTAGGCCTTAAAAATGGAGTAGAATCTCCATTTTTCCTTTCTTTCCATTGCATTAGAAAAGGTGAATTCCAGCCACTGCAGAGCCCCGTAAAGTAGAGCAGCAGCACCTCAATTAAATATGAAATATCAAGATAAATGTCTGAATAAAACATCCAGGACTCAGACAAACTTCCAAAACCTGCTTGTCAGCAGTGAAATGCCACTAAATCCTCTAGGAACTCATTAATAGATTAACATTTGGAAGAGTAATTACAACTACATTACAACTAAGAATAAAGAAAAATAAAAAGGGAAATACAGCAGCATCGTTTCTCTAAACTCTTGACATAAAAGAAAGATCAATACTATAAAAAATCAGAGGTAAGGAATTAAGGTCAAGAAGATTATGTCAGAAATAGGTAAGCTGTTCATATATATTTCCAATAAAACTAGTGTGGATGGAACTGCTGTAGTATTTCCTGTTATTGGTGTGGAATACTCCCTCACAAGGGAGGGAAGGGGGATATTGAGCTGAAATCAAGGATCTGTCTGGAAATTGGGTGAGTTCATGACTTTGGTGCCATTAAGCTAAATCACAGCTAAAATTAACAATGTCAAGCTTTGTAGCTACATTTTCTGAGGCAGAGAAGGACGCTGATTTTTTAGTGAGACAAATATATTGCCCTTCAAGGGGATTAAATACTGGAAAAGTCCTTTTTGAGAATTTATGTTACAGCTCTGTAAAGGAAGGAAAAAAGATGGGATAAAGTAGGTACTGTAGGTAGATAAATAGGTGAGATCTTGAGGACTGTTTTCATTTTTCATAAAACTTTCTCAATCTGTGGAATCCTTATGTATAATTCATTCAATTATAACCTGGAATATTAATCTTGCAAATTTATGAATAGGAAGAAATATAAGTGGGGAAAATACTACTTTATTTAGGAATATTTCTTTATTACTGTGAGTTTACCTAGTGTGGGATCAGGCTGCCCTGCAGGGTGCAGGAGGAACTGAGCCATTTTCAAGGGGAAAAAAAAAATAAATACGAAAAGTAACGAGGTTGTAAAATACATAGATGACAAATAAAATGAAGTCATCAATGTGTAAAACAAAATGTTAAGATTTTAGATTTGCAATTTTCCTATTTAAATGCCCTCATTGATTTGTTACAAATACTGTTAACCCTGTGTTTGGAAAATGGTGAGGACATTATCACTTGTGTTCTCATTTGTAATAAAATAGATTAACTTGCTGTGAAATTTTAACTAGGCTGAGACACAACAGTAGCTACCTAATGAACCAGAGCACATTGCTGTTAAGTAGCTAAATAGATGCATACTGATTACAGGACTGAAAAATGGATCTGTTTACCAGCAAAAGAAGAGTCTGCTTGTAGCATTATTCATTATAGTAGGGGAAATTCAGCACATTTCCACAGAAACATTTAGAAATGGACAATTTCTTGATCCACATGCAGCCTCATGTGGTGATGCTCCATCCTCATTTGGGGCACATATGATACACAGGGAATTTCAGCTCCTTTGTTGCTCAGAGGGAAAACTCTGCCTTGCCTGTGCCTGGAAACTGGTAGGATATTAGATGACATAATGGACTAATTCTCTTAGAAAGTGATTCACTCTGTGATTAAAAAGGACATTATTATTTGACACTTCTGCCTGAAGATTTCAAACCAAGACCCTGAGTTTGCAGGCAAATTGCTCCAAGCAGAGATTATTTCCCAGTGAGAGACAATGGGAAGTGCAGTTACCAGAAGGAGCTGGAATACTTTTGCTTTTCCAAATCATCAGCTTTTGAATTACTCAAATAACTCCCATTTAAGATGACATATATGGCTGTTTGTGTGATATCTAAGTGTTAATTCCTAGTCATATTTGTTCATAAGGTTTTTTTGCAGAACAGTTGGCATGTCCTCTCCTTGGCTATTCATTTTCATGGTTGCAGTAGACAATGAAATTTACTTAAACTATGCACTCTTCTGTAAAATTAATCATTTCAAAATGATATCTTAATTGTAAATTGAGTGTTCTTTGTGGTTAAAAGGGAGGAAATAGTGCCAAAGAGGACTGCTAAAACTGAAATCCAGGCAAATTGAAATTGCAGTCAGAGTTGTAACGTGTTAGCAGGAATCTGTTTGGAAAACACACACAGGATTTTTCTACTCAGGATTGCACGTGTATGGTTCATTGTTATTTAGGACAGCACGTTTTGGGGTAAGAATGTGCCTTTTAAAAGCAACTCAGTAAGCAGCACATCCACAAAGTCCCAACTCCCTTTTACTCATCTGTTCATCACAGCAGCCTCCAAACTCTCTCTTCTGGAGGCCAAAGGGAAGAAAACACATAAGACTTCAAATTCATTGACTTAGACTTTTTTTTTCCTCCCACAGAATTTGAAAACTAATTCGTATAAAACCATTCTGTTTCCAAAATTATAAAAACTTGTGACTCAACATAATAGACTCTGTTAAATATTAGCATTAAAAGTCTCCCTTTCAGATCTGCTAGTTACTGTATGTTCATTAAATAACAGATAATTAGTGAAACTGATCCATTGAGGATTACCAGCTATGTAATAGATACACATCTGTTACGTGGTTTTGAGGCTGGGTTGTTATTTAATGTACAATAACAATCCTATTAAGACCACGTCCAGTGCCACGTGCTCAGCTGGTGTGGTTGGAGTAGGGAAATGCATCCCATGCTCTGAGGAGGATCCAGTCTCCTGTTCCCTCTGCAGAGCTCTCAGAAGGATCTGTAAAAACAAAGATGAGTGTGGCTTAGAGGGATGGTTTTAATGGGTAACAGAATATTGTTGTTGATCTTGCTGCCAGTGTGATTAATGAATTGTCCTGGTACATCCCAACAGCAGCTTTTATGTCAGGTATTTATCATGGGAGAACTTCTAGGAACCACCATGTTCTTCCCAAAGCTACATTATTGACTTGGGCTTCCACCTAGAAAACTGAATAAAAACTTCAGATGCTGCTGAATTTATTTTCCAGAGCACACAGTAAATTCCTACCAATGAGCCAGATTGAATATTTCTAATGAAACATCTTCAGAGTAGGTTAGAAAGGAGGAAAGATTGAAAAGTTCCTTTGAGACAGCTTTCCCAGATGAACTGTAATTGTGATTTTATTGAGGTGGAGGCAAGAGAATCTCCTTTTTCTTGAAAAAGAAAGATTTGAGTTCTGAGTTTGCACAGGAAGCAGCTGATTGCCAGGGATGAGGACAATCCAAAGGTTTGGTTTCTGAAGTTCTGGAAATTCAACCATTTTTCCTCATTAGTGTCTCTCCCTTGGAACTGCACCTTCAAGGACTTTGACAGAGGATTTAAAACATAGAAGGCATTTTAAGAGAAAAATACCTGGAGTAACCCAGGCCCTGATTGTCCTTTTCAGAAAATTCTCATTTTCTGTTGGTTCTGGGAACAGGAATGCAGGGCACTGAAATTTTTAATTAAAAGTATGTGTGTGGAAAGACTGGGTTGGAAGGATCTCAATCTCATGTCTTAGGGATGGATTTTTACTTACGCCTTGCTTGTCTGACCTGTTCCTAAAGATTTTGACTGATTAAAATTCCATGATATCTTCAAGCAATTTGCTAGTATAGATAAACAGCACCGCAGAATTTCGTTTTGCCTTTTTTTTAGTTCCTACCCTTTTCTTTCCTCCTTACCTCAGGTACTATATATGTTTAAATTAGAGGCTAATATCAAAGTTTCATGTGCAAATGTAGACATAAGAATTTGCAAACAGACTTCTTTGAAAGAGGGAAGTTCTTACCAGAGCCACAGCATTTATCATTTGTCTGGGTGCTACCCTGAGAAGATACTGATGTAATTTATTCAGGTAAGGATTCTAGTTACAAATTCACAAGATTCTAATTACAAGTTTGACTGCATTTAGCGACAGTTCAGTCCGACTGTGAATTGTTTATTTGAAATGTGACTCACATATGGCAGTCTCACTACCTGTAGATTAAAAGTAGTTTGTGAGGGCAACATGAAAGAGCATTCTGTATGTTCCTAGGTGTGAAACACTTACAACATAAAAAGTTGCCAACAAAAAAAAAAAGGTGGCAAATGATCAGCTAAGCTCAGACACGTTGCTTGTAGAAGGCTGTGTTGGTTTTGGCTGTAGATCACTGTCCTGCTCTTAAGACGTGAGTTCTGTCCCAGAAACACCATTTGTTACCATTTTTCTTGTTACTTCTAAGCCAACCTCCCTTTCCTTGTCCAAACCTTGGCGAGGGCCGTGGGTGAGCTTTGTCTTGTCCGAACCTTGGCGAGGGCCATGGGTGAGCTTTGTCTTGGTCGAACCTTGGTGAGGGCCCTGGGTGAGCTTTGTCTTGTCCGAGCCTTGGCGAGGGCCGTGGGTGAGCTTTGTCTTGTTGGAACCTTGGTGAGGGCTGTGGGTGAGCTTTGTCGTGGCCGAACCTTGGCGAGAGCCATGGGTGAGCTTTGTCTTGTCCGAACCTTGGCGAGGGCCATGGGTGAGCTTTGTCTTGTTGGAACCTTAGCGAGGGCCGTGGGTGAGCTTTGTCTTGTCTGAACCTTGGTGAGGGCCATGGGTGAGCTTTGTCTTGTTGGAACCTTGGCGAGGGCCATGGGTGAGCTTTGTCTTGGTCGAACCTTGGTGAGGGCCCTGGGTGAGCTTTGTCTTGTCCGAGCCTTGGCGAGGGCCGTGGGTGAGCTTTGTCTTGTTGGAACCTTGGCGAGGGCCGTGGGTGAGCTTTGTCTTGTTGGAACCTTGGCGAGGGCCGTGGGTGAGCTTTGTCTTGTTGGAACCTTGGCGAGGGCCGTGGGTGAGCTTTGTCTTGTTGGAACCTTGGCGAGGGCCGTGGGTGAGCTTTGTCTTGTTGGAACCTTGGCGAGGGCCCTGGGTGAGCTTTGTCGTGGCCGAACCTTGGCGAGGGCCATGAGTGAGCTTTGTCGTGATGGAACCTTGGCGAGGGCCGTGGGTGAGCTTTGCTCTGCTTCTGTTTGCAGGAGAGGATCCAGGACAGCCCCTCGCCGGCGCCGTCGCTGGAGGACAGCCAGCGGCCGGGCAGCCACGCGTCCTCCCGGCCCAGCAGCAGCGTGTCCAGCTCCCCGTCCCAGCTGGACAACACTCCCGACAGGATCGGTCAGTGCCGCCGCCCGCTCCGGGCCTCTCCTGGGTTCTGTCCCCGTCCGTCTCTATAGCTCAGAGATTAGTTTTGCGCCTTGAAAACTGGGGCTGAGAGTGAAGGAGAAGCGGTGGAATGTTTTCAAAACATTTTCTGAGGTGGTTGTTTTCAAAGCATAAAGGAGTTTTCAGCTTTCCCTCACACACGGCCTGTGCTGGCTGCAGTGCGGACAGAGGGACGGAGCTCTCCTTTGCTTTTTGTCAGTTTTTGGTTAGCTGAGGCAGAGAAGTTCTCTGGTCTATGGGGGTTTTTTTCCACTTTCCTCCAAGGAAATTTTTTTTTTTCCCCCCCCGAACCAGTTGGGGGGAGGGATTGTTTAGATTTGCTTTCTAGAGAGACCCCGTTCGGAGGTTTCTTCCCAAATATTTATTTGCTGGGGAGCCCACAGGGAAGCACTCGCTTGCTATGAAATAGCCAGAAAGTTCACCCCTGTGGGTTTTTAATGGAGTTCATCACCAGCAAAGCCCCTCGGGTTCCTCCTGTGCCAGTGTCCCCTGCTCAGAGGGATCACCCTTGTACCCTTCCCTGGTCCAGCCAGCTCCTTTGGCATGCTTGGAGAGGGAAGTGCTGCTCAAGGCACCTGCACTTGAAAAAGGGCAAGGAATCTCTTTCTTCACATGTCTGGGAGGAAAGTCACGAACTATATGATGACTTTTTTGTTCCAAAAACCTCCTTGTGCCCACACGTTCCTTCTTCACCCTGAGGCTGAGGCCTTTCTGGCATTTTGGTCTCTCCACCACAGCTTTCACAGCCTGTGCACTATCCATTAAAATGCTAATTCCGTCTAGAGGAAGTTTAGATCCTATTCTTGGCGCTTCCAAGAGGGATCTAGGGCAAGTCAATTAACATCTCTTCACGTCAGTGTGTGTCAACACTGCTGTCTCCTCATGGCCTGGAGCCTGTGCAGGCATTGCTGAGCCAGATTTAAACCACAAAAGCCATGCCCTCCACTCGGGGTGAGTCACTGGAGAATTCCCTCCCATCCAACCTACTCGGCAGCTCCCTGGGATTTTGCAGTTCTGACCCTGGTCCTTGCAGCAGCCCCACGGCACAGCCCTGCACCGTGGAGAGAACCTGAATTCTTTGCCTTAAATCTGTGCACGCACAGGGCTGAGACTGTGGAGTAGATTCCTCTCATCCTTTTCCTGTGTAAAATAAGGCTGGAAATAGATGGGACAAGAAAATTTTAACTTCCTGTAGCAGCAGTGAAAAGAAACTGTTGATGTCTCTATGTAGAGATTTAGTGCTTGCTGTTGTAAAGATATGGATAAATATTTTTCATTGACAGAAATAAAAGGTTTTTACTTTTGCAATTATAAAAATAGCTCTCACTAAAATATGATGATGAAGTTTGTAACAAGTGTCCTCCCTGGAATATCTGTAAAGTCTGTAACTGGTGGATTGCAGAGAAGTAAATGTTTTAATCAAATAAGAACAAAGAGAAGAGGAATCATGAAGTCATAAACTGCACAGCTCTCAGTGAGCTTGCAGGTGTTAGTAAAGAATTCCCTTCAGCACTAAAATATTAGGGAGGGGTTACTGTCACCAATCAATTTGGGCTTATGATGTGGCAATCTGTGTTTTTTATTAAGCTTACTGATTTATAGATAATTACTAATACTTAAATCCTTAAATATACTTTTTTCCCCAAAATAGTTTTTGTGAAGTACTTTTCCAAATAATTAATTAATTTGAACATCCCATAAGTAATCAGAATCATCTCAGTAGTAACTTGGGTTCTATCTTGGTGTCCTTGTCTAATAAACTTCAGCTTTTACTGCATATTTTACTTGGCTCTGAGAGATAAATTACCAAAATATCAACCAAGAGGAAATATAATTTATTATTTTCTTTTCTCTTAACATTTTTTTACTGACAGTGTTATGTAACTTTGCCCTCTGATTCTTTTAGCCATGCTGACCAACAGCAGGGAAGGAGAACTCATTGACCAAGAAACTGGGACCAGCCTAAAAAAAATACAGAAGGAGAAAGGTAAAACCATAGACTGTTTTCCATCTCAGGCATTTAATTCCACTCATTATGTGTTTTATTCCTTTTTCTCGTGTTCTGCATATGCAATGACATTATATGACTAATTTAAGAGAACTAAGTGCCTAATTGCAATGAATAATGGATCCAGTGAACTCATGTGGAAGTGTAAGCAATGAGAACTTTGCTTCTCTCTGTTTATATAGCATGAAGGTAATATTTTGCAGGTTTTTTGGCTCAATAATTTATGAAGTTCTGAGCAAATACTCGATCAGTCACATGTTACTGTTTGCCTTCAGGAGCTGTGTGTGCAGGCTGCTCTGATAAGAGGAGTGAGCAGTGGAATTTCATGTTGTGTCACCAGTGAGGGGCTGCAAGGGAAGGGGTGATGTTTGCCCTGGGGGGATTCTCCTGTAGGCAGGGGAGTGTTTCCTCTGCTGGGTTCTCCTTGCAGAGGTTCTTGGGTGCTGGAGAAGGTGAATACTCAGGGATTCATTCTGGGAAAATACTGCGAAGAGATGCTGAGGGGGATAGTGAGGTTTTAGAGTGAAAAAGATGTGAAGGGAAAGAAAAGGAAGTGACAACATAAGCTAAATGTACTTGTAAGTCTACTGAGTATTCATATTTATCATAAATGAAAGCACAAGCTGATTTTTATTTTGGCTGAGGTTATAGTCATGTATTTTCAGAAGAAACTAAAAGGCAGGCATAGACAATTTTATGGGCCTCTCAGAAGAGAATTCCGAGGCCCTCCATGCCCTGTGGTTCCAGAGTTATATAAAATTATTTGAGCAGTGTCATGGTTTTGTGCAATCAGCTCTTTCCTTAGAGGTCTGTGACTGCTCCAGTTAAGGGTAGGAAGAGCCTGAAACTTCCTCCTTATATTTTGTATTTTTGTGCTTAGCTCTCCTTGAAGACAGGAGCTGTTTTCTATTCACTGGTTTTTCTGGGCATTTAAGCACTTCCCTCATGAACCCCAAAAGAGCCCTCCTGTGCCATTCTGAGATAATTTTCTGTCTGGATCATCCTGTTTAAATCCTTCCCTCTTGACTCCTGTTGACATTTACAGAAAGTTACCAGCCATACCTTCACTCCTAAGACTGAAAAATTACATTTCTGTAGTAATTGCATAGTGAGTATTTAAACTAAGCCTGAAAGTGTAGTTGATTTTAATTCTGTTGAACTGTGCATGGTTTCTTGCCACATTTTTCAGTAAAACAATTCAGTATCCTGTGGGGTTCAGAGATGCAAATCATGTACTTCTTTCTTGGTAGTAGCAGTTCTGTCACTCAGGATCGATGAAGGAAGGTGCAGTTTAAGAATCTGAAAAAAAAATAATTCAGAAATCCCCAAAGCGAAAATAATTGAACCTCCACCACCTGTGAACCCAATTCCCAGGCTCCTGTGATCGTTCCTTTTAACATGGATGAAATCACAAAGATCTGATGCTAAGTTTGTGTGCCATAATTCTCCTTAAGATTAGAGTTGTGTAGGTTTATTCATTTCCTAGTCTACATTTTTGCATAATTTCTGTAATTGATTAAGTACTGGGAAATACGTCTTTATACATGTGTTCGTTCTGCATGCACTTAGGGGATGTTTTTAGAATTAATTTAGTGTTCAGAGACCCACCTGCATCAGAAGAAAAGTGCTTCAAAATCATGAGACATTTTAAAATATTATTTTAGAGACAGAAGAAAGTTTCTGCTTTTCTGCTTGGTCTGCAGAGGTCAAGTTTTTCTCAGAAAATCTGAGAATGAGAAATTTATTTTTTTTTCTGATGGACAGGCGTGATTTTTCAAGTCATCCCACGGCTCCAGAGCCAGAAGATGACATTATAGTGGGACTATTACAGAAATTTTTAAGACCAGCCTTGTATATCCAGGATTCCAAGCTGATTCTGCATTTATCAGTGGGACAGACCTATATTGCAGTTTCTGTAGGAACCACTGGGGTTAGTCCTCAGTGATTTGTCCCAGTCCTGTGTAGATTCTTTGTTCCTAACACAGTTATTGTTTCCTCCTGTGTAATTATTTTGGGCTCTGGTGCCCCTCGGTTATGGTGAGTGTTTCAGAGTGGACAGTGTGAGGGGTGAAATTTGTAATTTGTACACACAGCAAGCCTTGTTTTTCCAAACCTGCCTTTGCTCTTACCAAGGCAAAATATATTCGCCATGGAAAAGATTTTCAAAGTTATTAAGAAGGAATGTAGTTAAAATAAAAGTATCAACATTTATTAAGTATGACAAGTAAGCGGTTTATACAACCGTGGCAAACATATGTTTTCACATCTGTTTTGAGTAATATCATCATGATTTTAAAAATGATTTATAGCTCTGCAGGCCATAAAATGCCAGCTTTGCTGTAAGTTGGAAGTTTTCAAACAACAAAGAAATTATTGAAGGCATATATTGAACGTGTTTTTGTGTTACACACCTTGACATAACTTCACGAAGCCGAGCTCTCTGTAACAATAAAGATAGCAACAATTGAAAATTAAGAAAGTCAAATTTACCAGGAGTTCTACTTATGTGAAATCTTAACATAAAAAAAAGAAATGATAAAAGTTATTGTAACGATTATAGACAAAATACCCCTCAGGATACACAGGTTTTGTTTTCCCTGTCCCATTTTAAGTGATCTCAGCAACAGACAAAAATGTGCCACTTTGTTCTCATCAGAGTAATTTCAGGGTAATTAGGGCTGGGGAGAACACAGCTTCACAGCAGTGCTTCTTGAAAAGACAGTTAATGTGAGGCTTTTGCAATTCCTGTGATTTGTTTGCATGTGTTGGTGGGGCAGATTTTCCAGAATTGCTGGAAATTGCAATGTCTCGTTGCAGAGCGTTTGGAACCCAGTTACAGCCATATCTTTAAGCTTTTTGAGGGAGAAATGCCATTAAATCTCAATTACTCTGCATCCTTTCATCATCCTTTCAGATGAAGTGTGGTCAGATTTAACATCAGAGGGCAACAAGGTCAGACACCTTTGGAAGTCTGCCTGGTTTGGGGTCATTTTATATATATCTAAAATTGTTTTTACTGCATGGATTACATACAGTACTATATTTTTGTCAAATGCCTTTTTCTGGCATGTTGCACCAGCATTTTGCCTGTGCATCTATTTCTGAGTGAAAAGCATATCAAGAGTAATCTGCACTTTATTTTGAAATCACTAGTGCAAGGAAACAGCTACAAAGTCCCCCCCCTAGAACACAGCCCCACATTTTACCTGCACAATTACTCACAGAAACTACACTTGAAATTCATCTGCTTCAATACATATCCTGGAGGAAATCTCTATTGTGTGGGGTAGGATTGTGTTTGACACAGCCCTGTACAGGCTTTACAGAAACCTCCATATGAATTCTGGCATTAGGAAGGTGAAATGAGCCAGAAAAGAATTTGGCCGTGCCTTCCAGCCGGATTTAGATGCTGGTACAATTATTCTGTTTGACTGCATGACAAGAAATATTTCAAACTCCTCACACAGGCTGGAGCAATAAAAGGCACTGGCCCAACTCTTGCCACAGTGAAATCAGTGGGGATGTACAGGATGGGATCAGTGGGAACAGTTTGACCAAGGCTTGGTCTTTTGGAAGGTTTTTTCCCCCCAGCTCGTGCTGCTGGTTGTTATCCAGACATGGATAGCAGGTTCACATGGGGTTTGGGCTAAAACCCAGAGGAAAATATTGTAGGAAAATTCCATTTATGACCGGTATTGTCTGACTTACCTGCTATTCATGCAGTCTGTGACTACAAATAAATATGATTTTTGCTGAGAAGGGGCTTGCCCTGCACTCCCAGAGCTGCCTGGGAGCAGTGCCCTCCTTCAGCCCATCCATCTCCAGAGCCCAAATCCAGGCTCTGGGGCTGTCCTGTGGTAGTCCCCAAACTCTGCACCTGGCAGCTCTCCCTTCCCAGTTTATTAAAGAGCACCTTTTCCTTTATTGCTTCAAGGAAAGGGGAGTTTTGCATCATTTCTGTCCGCTGAGTGAAATATTTTCAGATGGCCAGAGACCGTGGTAATGAAAGAGTAACCATATTTATTTATTGGATTTCATTAGAGGAAAAGAGGGTTTATGCTGTTTAAATTAATCACTGCCAAAGGACTGGGCTGCTCAGGATGTGAGGGGAGGAGAATGAAATTAGCAGGTGCAGAACACCTGAAACAGCAACAGGCTGGGGAGGGCTGTGCTCCAGAGAGGGGACTCGCCCAGCAATTAATCTGAAAGCATCCAGATGGAAAAGGGAAGGAATGAGAAGAGCAAGGAGCACGAAGCTGAACCACACAGTGTCTGTGCAAAGCGTGCAGGAGGGACCAGCACCTCCCAGGGTCCCTGTGCTGCTGGTCTGTCGTGGCAATACTGGCATGTGAAAGATAGAATGAGAAAAAAAGCTATTTTCTTCACAAATGTGTTCATGAATACATGAAGAACCCCCCCAGATTAGGAGGGAAACCATGTTCATTCATGTTGTAAGTGTGTGTATCACAGACCCTGGGGTTGTTGCATCAGCAGTGGGTGCAATAGTTCATGAATTTAAAGGTTTCTTCTTCCCAAAACCTCGAGTGACGTGCATAGTGCAAATGTCCACTGGATAAGTCAGAGATATTTTTACATTTTCTATCTTCAGAGAGTGCTGAAAGATAAGAAGCACAGTGCTCTATTCTGGGTGGAGGCATTTTCCACTTTTTTTTTTTGTTGTTAAATTTAACCAACAAGTAAATTGACAACTGTTAAAAAGGTGGCCTAATAGTAGATGTGATTGTCTGTCAGTCAGTCAATCAAAAAAACCCCAAACCCATAAAACCAAGGCAAAATCTATTAACACTTAGATTCACAAAATGTAAATAATTAATGAAGGCAAAGCTTTAATTTTTGAAGTGTCTGTACTCATGTCGTTATGATTGTGTGCTTAACCATTGCTGAAAGATTTATAAACATAAAGGCAATTATACAAGAGATACTAGTGAAGTACTCCAAGGTCACACCTTTTACATTAAGTTTATATTAGAGCTTTATTTGCAGAATTATTTTTAGGAATGCTCTTTCTTTGATGAGTAAAATACCTACTTCATAGTTATCTTGGCAGATGGGCTAAGGCAGTTTCTTGCATTGATATATAATTTATTAATATGTTTTATTTATTAGATTTCAGTGTCTTTAATGTATTGCTGTCTAAACACTACAAATTATGAGTCTGTATAAACACAGTGAAATACTGAATTTTTTTTTACTGAAAAGGCTTTGAAACAAATTTTTAGTGAGGTGTTCATGTCATTCTGTGCAGTAAAATGGGAGAATAAGAGGGAAATCAGGAAGCTGCTCTTCAGTCAATTGTCTCTTCAGGGACACTTTTCCTCCAATACTATAAATTACTTTATGTAGCTTCATCTGATCTAGACCAAGTTTGAAAAGTATAAGAAAAGGAGAAAAAATGTTGATTGGCACCCAGTGTCCTAAGAAAGCTTTTGGATTAGGCCCGGGAATCTTTTCCTTAGCACTGATATTAAAACTGACCCTCTGGATTCTGTGCTTGGTGTTACCTCTGGTGCAGAGTCATTAACCTGAGACCTGCAGTTGGTGACATTATTAATGTCTGTGAGTTATTTAATGAGTTTGCCTTCGTTCCTCATTACAGCAGTAAGATGTGGACAGTCTGTGTCCCGAGAGGTGGCTGGATGTTTTTGTCATGTTCCAGAACTCCTTGGGATCTTGGGGAATGCAGCAGCAGGGGCTCAGCCTCCCCTGCCTGAGCACCAAACCTGCTCAGGGCTCTGTGCTCCTGCACTGGTGTGCCCAAGTGTGCAGCTGTGCACACACAGAGGGAGAGAGGGATCAGAATACAGATAAAAATACAAATCAGTCATAACAATAATAAATCGGTGACTTTGGAGGTGTTTGTGATTGAGGAAGACCTTCATGAAATTCACAGAAGCTGTGAATTCACACAATTCTTTCCTGAGGGTTCCTACCAGCGAGGCAGAGTTTGTGCTGCTGCCCACAGCTGGATGTTCCAGATCAGTGGGATGCAGAGCTCATGGTTGTGACAGCAGTGTGTGCTCCTGCTGTCAGAGGAGCAAATCCAGCGCTGGTGGGGATGGTATTTTGTGTAGCATTTTTGTGTACTCAGGGAATTTTTTTCTAATTTGATCTTGAATATCTAAGATGGCTCTGTGGAGTGTGTCTGTCTCCTGTGCAGCAGTCACATGAAGATGGCAATTAAAGGCTCTGTCTTCCCTTTTTTGGAGGACTCTGCTGCCCAGAGGCTTTTGGGGACAGCAAGACAGAGACAGAACTGCACATTAAGGTTCATCTCCAAAGTGCTTTAGAATGTTTAGTGCATTAGAATATTCCTGATAATAACAAGTCATAAATCCTTAGTGAACTTCTAACCCTTAACCATTCAAGGATTCTGTGCATAAGATAGTGAACTAGCCTCAGACTGGAAGTAGAAAAAGATTATTCTTGATGTGCGGTCATGAAACCAGAATAAATGTGTGCTTCATTACATCTCAGACATTGTGTTGAATTCCTTTGATAAAGTTACATGAATTCTTGTTGGCAGAGCTGGTAATGGCCCATGTGCTCGTCTGAGAAGCCACTGGGGCTGCAGGTGGCAGGAAATCAGATTTAATGTTTGATTGTGGGGCAGGAGGCACCACTCCAACGCTGTGGACTGTGTGTGGGATTTGTGTGTTACAGCCACGGTCATTTCTGGGGATGGACAGTTCTCTCAGCAGGCTTTTCATATTATCAGCTGTCCTTTGGAAATTCATCATGGTGCCTGAAAGAGCAGGAGCCCACAATTGCAATCAATCAATATAATTTCAGCTGGATTAGCTCAGTTTGTTACAGCCTGGTGCTGATCATGCCAAGGTTTTAAGGGGGATTTTATTCTTGCATGGGCCGTTCACTGAAGAGCTGGACTTGAAGATCCTTGTGGGTTCCTTCTGAAGATTCCCAGCTGTGAATATCCTCCTTGTAGCAGGATTGATAAAAAGGGGGAAGGAGAGACAGCTGGGAACTCTAAAGTTGGAGGTGAATGAGTACAAGCTCGAGAGAGGGATTACTCCAATACAAAACTCCCCAGCACGCTTCTTTGGTCATGCTTGGCCTTTCCATGTTGGAGTCAAAATACCAACTGATTTATTTTCTTCTTTTATTTTGTAGTCAGTGTGAAAGTAGTTTCCAAAGCAGACTTTTCTTCTAGCTGACAGAATGTGACAGCCTATAACAAGCAGTTTAATAAATAAAATTCTGCTTCCAGGTGTATTCCGAGATGTTATAATCTATAAAACATGGTGCAGTTTTGAATCTGTCTGTTTTACCCGTCACTGGGGCTGCTCTGTGATATTTTGATAGTTAGACCTGGCTTGTGTGAATTTGCTGACATATCCTGTGGCTTTTTTGGGTGTGTGTTGTCAGCGCAGAGATCCGGAGCTGTACGGATTTTACTGACAGTTCATGGAGATTCTCTTGTGGTGTGGTGGAAGATGCCTTTTGATGTGGAACATGTTGGATGATGGAGCATCTCTGGGAGATGGCTGGGCTGGAGCAGGAAGTGGGATATGTGTGTGTACACTGCCTACTCACACAGGGCAGAAAATAAGCATTGTTGAGAAAATAACATGTTATTTCTACACCTGTGACCTCTGGGGACTTTTTAGATGCTGTCGTTTAGGAGACTGGCTTGTAGTTGTTATTGTTGTCTCGGTTTTTGTTAGTTTGAAAATCCAGAAATTGGCTGTAATGATGGCACCCTCCAGGCAGAAGTGTGGAGAGATTCACATATTAAAGGAGGAGTCACCAGAGCTGCTGTTTGACTTCTGACATTATTGTCATTATTATCTTACTGCCTTTGGCACTGGAGGCAGGGAGGGATTTAGGCAGAGAGTTGGAACCTATAAAACCATAGATCTTACAGTTATGTATTTTTTATGTTTATATACCATCTGTAGTTATATATACTGAATTTTATTTTAACTGATTTATTATAAGGAGAGCATAATATTTCTGTAAAATCACCAGCAAGCAGCAGTAGTAGTAATAACAATAAGGATTACATCATGGTGTAATTCTTTGTACAGAGATTTTGATATTTAAAAAAAAAAATAAATCCACCAGTATTCAAAAACTAATTAATAAGTTCCTGAGAGAACTTACTAATTTTTATTCATTTTTATTATTATTATCTTAAACTTACTAGTTCTGTTGTTTTAAGAATGGTCATTGTTAATTTTTCTCCATACACAGGTGTGGAAAACAGCAGAAAATAAGTCAAGTATTTCTGGATTAGATCTGATTCACATTAAGAATTCTCTCTAATACCAAGATAACTTTTCAGCACCCTGTTTTAGGATGAGTTTTTGTGAACATCACTTCCTATATGGCCCATATTAAATATTGTATGGAGCAGGCTGCAGCTTTAATTTTACACAACTAGCAACTCATATATTATCAGTCACATAAAATACTGAGGGTCAATGGTCCCAAGTATCTGCAAAGTATGATGATTTTTCTGGCAGAGTTGTTACTAAATTTGCAGAAACTGTGGGGTTTTTTCACCGACCTGCACAGATTATGGGAGTTACTAAATTGTAATGGCAGAACTGAAGTCTCAAACATCGTTCTTTTTGCTCAGTTTTTTTTTTTTTGTAATTTTTGCTGTTTTTGAGCAGCAGAGTGGCAGGGCTGGGGCCCTCCTGGCTGCCTCCAGTGAAAGTGTGCTCTGATATCCCAGTGTGGAAGCTGTTGGGGGACTGGTTTCTCTTCTATAACCCACAAGAACATCTGCTCCCATTTCCTCTGTAGAAACCCTGCACTCTCAAGGACCATCATTTATTCCCGAATACTGCTCCTCATCTGAAAAGCCAAATCTCAGCTCTCTGTTCATGAAACTCTGCCTAGTTTTCTTACTTTTCTTGCAGTCTGCACATAGAAATAAAGCCACAGAGAAATTCCTGCTGGCAAAGGACCAGCAGCATCCTGCAGCACTCTCCTGAAGGGATTGCTATGGGAAGTGTCTGTGGCGTAGCTTTAGAATGTTTGCATCACTGAAATGAGACTGTTTATCTAAAAAAAGAGGTTATAACAGGAGAAATCCAGAAGGCATAATAATACATATTAAACCTTGTTTTCCAGGCTGTTGAATCAATTTATAGGAATATGTGAGTGAGCAGGAAGGTAACAGCATCTGGTAGCAATAACAGTTTCCCTTCCTGAGTTACCAAATTAGCTATGGGGAGGTGATTAAAAATAAAATATAATGATTTCTGATAGAAATAGGTAAACTGCATGGGCTTTGAGATAAGAACTTGACAAATGTGTAAAATAAATGCAAAACTGGTTTTGAAAAGGGGGGAGATTACCATTTTCTGTGTTGTGTGCCAAGGTTTGTGCATTTCAAATGTTGGCAGTTGGCTTCTTTTCAAAACTGATAAATAATGATGTTTGCTGTGGAAACAATTATCCTAAAAATAATTTAAAAGGATTGTATCCCCTTTTTGTTTGCCTATAAAGACCACATTCGATTTATATATAGACAGAAAGAGCTCCACTTGCATCTATAAAACAGTTCTTAAATCATTCTAAATTATTGATGTGCACAAAGAACTCTTTCCGCTTTTGTTTGAAGTTTTATTTCTGCGGCGTTGTGCTTTCTAATTGTACTTTCAACTGCTATGACATCTGTTATAGTTGTTTCAAAAACTTTCCATACTTTTCTTTTTTAATGATAGACAGTCTTTTCAAAGGCAAACTGTCTTCATTTTGAGCAAGAAAAATAATTAGTTGAAAAAAGATCACTGATTTGGCCGGCGAACTCACCATTTTACTGTGGGTTTTTGTTTTTTTTTTCACAAGTTGCTGTTTTATATGATTCCAGCACCTATTCAACAGAAAGCTGGCCAAGAGGAATTCATCTCTGCAGTAACTCAGAAACCATAGAGCACCAGCATATGTCCCTTGCTTCCCCGAGGAAATCCAGGACTTTATTCTAACAAAAAGAGTACCAAGAAAGTACTTCACAAACTGAGGGTCTCTATATGTCTGACAGATGGAAAAGTAAGCTCCTATTCCAAGCTGCTGTGCCCAACAATATAGGAATAGAGCTCAGCAATTGGAGATGAGATTAATGCTTAAAAGTGTGCTTAGAAAGCCTGTTTATTGTAACTGGTGAGAGGAATATGTGGTGCAGCAGTAAACAGGTTTCTAATGATCTGTGACATAACGCAGTCTTACCTCTGCTGTAAAATCCAGGAGAAATTTAAAGTATCCCACATTAGGGAAGCACAATGTAAAGACATTTCCTTGTCTTTTTTCAGAAGAAGGGATTTTTTGCCCCTAAGGTAGAATTTTTTTGAGAAATTTAAACCCTGGGCTCTGGTCCAGTTGAGGTACACCATAACTAACCTTTAAATTAGAAGTTGCCTAGAATTCATATAATAATTAATACAACGCTCGGGGATTTAATTGACCACAAGATTAAACTATTAAGGAAAAAATTTCATCCTAATTGAGAATTGAACCCCTACCCTTTATTCATGGAGTGTCTGCTCTGCCACTTGAGTCGTGAATTGGGGGTTAATTGACTGTCTAGAATCTCCCAAGGAACAATTATTTCATGTAATGGTGTTAACACATCCTGGCAGAAGGCATTTTTATGGGAGTCCTTTTTTCCCCTGGATTTAGAGGGATGTCCTGAGCACAGCAAGGAAAGCTGCTGGATGTGGGCGAGGGAAGAAAGATGGAAACAAAAAAGGGATTTGGGGTTTCCTTTCACACTCAATCCCAGAACTCTTTTTCT
Source organism: Thryothorus ludovicianus (assembly GCA_013397245.1). Taxonomy (NCBI): domain Eukaryota; kingdom Metazoa; phylum Chordata; class Aves; order Passeriformes; family Certhiidae; genus Thryothorus; species Thryothorus ludovicianus. The sequence goes on along the minus strand of VZTB01011685.1, from coordinate 405,948 downwards.
GCTTAGAATCAGCAACGTAATTTTACTACTTTTATGTGTCCTCTCTTTTTCAGTGTTCAGGGAGTAGAAATTCCTTGATAAAAGTTCAAATTTGTGGCTGAATTCCATTTCCCAGCTCAAGTTGTTACAAAGAAATGAGAGGAGATTGGTGTAGTGGAAGGTGTCCCCTGCCCATAGCAGTGTTGGAACAAGATGTTCTCTGAGGTCCCTTCCAGCCCAAACCATTCTGTGATTCTCTGAAATAACCTGTAAGAAATTTAGCATAAACTGCTATAAAAATCATTAAAAAAATCTAAGTGTGCTTAAATTTTTAACATTTTTTACTTGTTTGCTTGCATGGTGATTAATAAAATTCATTACTTCATAGTAGATTTTTCTGCTTCATTAGTGCAAATTTGCAGAACTTTTCTAATTACTATTCTCCTTTGAAGAACAAATAATAAGAGATAGTATCAAAATTTTTTAACTAAATGAAGACTTAGTTATGGATACAGGCATTTTTTCTATTTAAGTTTATTCTGGTTTCTAGATGCTTTTATAAATGTGCCTTTCTTCTTTACAGAAGAAACTGTCAGAATTTTGGAGAAACTTTGGGTGGCATTATCAAAGATGAAATGCAGAAAAGTTTAGCTTTTTAGACTTTAATTTTGAAAATCAGTCCTAAATGCTATGAGCAGGGAGGCTGAGTGTGGGTAATTCATGCTTGAAGCTGTGTGAAATCTCTCTTGTGCTGAGCCTGGGAAGGGATTGCACCTCATAGGTCCTGTTTGAAACTGGTGCTGTACAAAAATCCGTTTGGTTTTGGTGTTTTGGTGAGGTTTTTTTCATTTGATTATTCTTTTTAAGTAAATACCACACCCCAAGGAAATCTTAATTGTTAATGACACGAAGCAGTGTTTGAGACTGAAAAATCATTATTTCTAGCTTGTAAACATTGGAGGGGAATGGGTAAAGTAGACACAACAAACATAAAAGAAAAGGTTTTGCAGTATTTCCCAGATTTGAGTTGGTTTTCAGTCACTCATTTCCAACTGCTCACTAAAATCCTGGAGTAAAGAAAGAGGAAACGTGATCTGATATTTCTAACAAAAAAACCTCAGCAGAGTGTTTCTCTCAGTGTGAGGAAATCGTTGTCCCAGGTCCCATAATAACAGTGTGGGCTCCCAAAAGCTGCCAGCATCTGAGAATGGTGCCCTGGTGAGAAACAGAGTAAGGAAGAACAGCATTTCCCATTGCTGATGGCTTGGAAGAAAAAACCTGGACATGTTCACAGCATGAACTAAGTGACAAAGCAGTATTTTACACTCTGAGTGTGATTCCTTTACTGTTCTCACCTAGTTCTAACTTCTCCCCTTTAAATATAATTCTGTTCCACAGTTTCCTCCACCTGCTGTTTTCCAAACCTCGCACATGTCCTCAGTCCACATACACCATCATTCTTCAGCTACACTCCCCAGCCACATTTTCCACTGCCAATTCAAGCTCTCTCCAGCACCCACCTTTGCCTGCCTGCCTGTCTCCCTTTAGGTTCTTTTCTATTTATGTTTTGGTTTTTTTGCTTTATTTTTTCTGTAGGAAATAAATCTATATATTGACAAAGAAACCTTCAGGGTCAGAAAACTTTTTGGTTTTGATGTTTTGGTTTTTTTCCCCTACTTTGTTTATTCTTTATAAGTAAGAACCACACCAAGAAAATTTTAACACTTTTGATGACTTTTCAGTGTGTTAGGTAAGTGTGACCCTGTGTAATATTGCTGTCTGCAGTTGGTTTAGAGTTAAAAAGATCCACAGTCTGTGACAGTGTTTGGGGTGAGTGGGGGCCCTCAGCAGTGTGAGATCCAAAGCCATACCCTGCAGGTAGTCAGCACTGCTCAGGGAGTATTTTAAATTGTGATTATGGTCACACAGTATTCCCTGTGGAATCCTGCCTTTAGCTGGGCATGATCTGGCAAGTGCTACAGTTAACAAGCAAATAAAAGCCCCCAGAGCCCCTGCCCGTGGTGCCATGAAGAGGCCTGTCCTGGAATTCCTGCGGAGCTGTGGGAAGCAGCTGTGCTCACATTCTGCCCTTGGAGCAGCGTTTGCCTTCACCTTCCCTTGGCTGTCGCTGGAGGAAGGAGCTGATAGGGATCGACACGATTTCCTGGGCACAGCACATTCAGATTTTATTATGATATTACCAGGACATATGTTTGTGGAAAGGAGATATATATGTATCTATCTCTCTGTTTAGCCTCGGAATGGAAGCTGTGTAGGAATGGTATATTACCTGCATGAAACTGAAAATATGGGTGCCACAGGGTGCAGGAATTGGGCCCAGCTTTGCTTACAAATCAGCTTCATGATGAGGCTGCAAAAGTTATATTTTCACTGCTTTCACATACTGAATTTATTAGCTTCTGGAAATTGATTTTGGATGCCTTTCATTTGCCATTGGGCTGGAGTCAAAGGCAAAACGATGATATACCACATTTTGCTCACTCATCTTTTTATTGCCCAACTATTGTTATTGAGGGAAAGACATTTGATGTGTTCCTCAAAGGAGACAGAAAGCACATTTCATTTTCTTTTAATTGATGAAAGTGTAACTGAGCGCAGGTCCTGCAGTCCTCACCTTCAATATCCAGGAGGAGTTACAAGGGATAGAGGGAATGGCACTGGGATTCAGCTTGGATCAGGGCTGAGAGCAGAAGCCAGCAGGGCTGTCAAACTTTGTCCTGTTTTATTTGCTTGGTGCAAAGTTAATATCGACGCAGTGCTGTGAAAGTGCTCAGGTAGTTATCTCTGGGAAGGTAATGTGAACTCAGCAGTATCATTGCTTTGATCTTTGGTTAAAGTCTTACAAAACTAGATTGCTGTTTGATTGACAGCCTTGTCAGAGAGTGAATGAAGACTGACACTCTAATATTGAAAACGCAGCGTTTACAAAACTTAGAGCCCGAGTTTTCTCATGACACTGCTGCTTTTGTGGAAGACTGAATTTCACATTTATTTTTAAATAAGTGTGTACCTTGCTGTGTGCAGCTAAAAATCTTACGTTTTTAGACTGCTGGCTCACAAATTCCTCTCACCCTAATAATTGGTGCAGATATGTTTATAGCAGCAGCAGTGTCACCGTGCATTTCAGGAGCTGCAGTGTGAAGGCTTGAACGTGGAGGTATTTATCACATCTCAATACCAAATCATGATCAATCCAGCCCAGGGAGATGGATGCAGGAGTGGCAGGCTGGGCTTGGGGTGGGTGGTGGATCTGACAGTGGCTGGGTGGCTCTGATAACGCAGGTGAAAGGTTTTCCAACTTGCAGTTCTCTCTTGAAGGGTTGTCTCTGGCTGTTGTTTCTTCAATTACCCCCTTTAAAACCCTCAAATGAGACTGTTAAAGGGAGAATTAATTTGTGGAGCAGGCTTGTTTCATGCCAGTCAGTCACGGGTACTTTTCCACACATTCCTCAATTGTTTCTTTAAAACAGACAAAATAATCCATTTTGCTCATTGAGAAAATAAAGGGCCTGAAACAACTCACTCCTGTTTTTATCTGACATGACATTAACTGCCACGATTTAAGTAATGTGTAAGAATGAAGCAGATTGTGCCTATTCCCACATCAAAATACCTTCAGCAAGAAAAATTATTCCCAAAATAATCCTGCATCATCCAGAGGTGTTAGAGAAGAGACTTTCTATATGATGCAGTTTAAAAATGGGCATCCAAAAGATTGTCACAGAAGGGGCTGCTGAGCTGTGCTGTGGGGCGTGGGAAATACTTAAATTGGCTTTCCTGTCAAAGCCAGTGTTTGCTGAGACTACATCATCAGTTTTTCCTGACATTCTGGTTCTCAATTTACTTCAGGACTGCCAAATTCCGTGTGCAGCTCTTTGCTTACCTCCCAGGTCATGTATGTCCTGGATGGGTGTGTGTGTATTTAGCATTTAGCATCCCCAGAAATCTGCATAAATGCAGATTGAGACGTGTGCAGTACAATATAATACCTTTGCTAAAGTATCCTTCATGAAAAAATGTTAATTAAAAGCCCACATTAAAGCCACTTTCATCAGCAATGCAGCTTTGCTGAAGAAACCCTAAATTTGACTATTTTCAAAGTGGACACGTGTAAGTCACGAGGATAATTAACCATTTCATCGTTTGAGGTGTGCAAGGGAGTGATTTCAGAATGAAAAGCATATATGGCCGTGTAAAATATGTGGAATAAGTTATTTTCAAACCCCACATTTAAATCAGTACATTTTGTTTATTGTATGGAAAATTTTTGTCCACAAAAAACCCCCTAATGATCACCTAAATTTTGCTGTAAACATTTTTAAAATATATATATATATTTATATATATATATGAAATTCCTTTGGAAATGTCCACAATCTGCTTCCATATTGCAACACATATGGTAAGAAAATCTTGCTTACAAGCCAGTGACTGTTTTTAAACAGTTTTCAAAATTGCACTGAATAACAGCTCATGCACAAAAAACTGATGTGTTTTGTATTTATAACAAGCAGCTTAACATTTTCTAAACTATGACAAATTTCTCCCTGGATATTTTTTAATGTAATAATAGGATTAGTTTAGCTGTCCCTAGGTTTTTTTGGTTTTTTTTTTTGCGTACGTAGGCACTGGTGGTATGTTAGGAATATTTCTGAGTCATTCTGGTTCTGTCTTCCTGCTTTTTTCAGAATTTTCTGTGGCCATAAAAGTTGTTGCTGCTGATGGCTTTGATGTGTGTGTACATGACACGTAATGTTGATATTTAGGAACCGATTCCCTTGCTATGAGTTTGATAAAGCAGTTTCTGGAACTTGTTGTATTTCAGTTAAAGATTTACGGCTCTCCTTTCGCCTCAGACCTCATTTTTAAAGGTCAGAAGAGAAAAGAGACCCCAAACCATAAACATATTAAGTGAAACATCCATGGTACCTCCAGTTAATGGTATTTCCTTAAAGCAGATAAGTTACTGAGCCCCCTTTTAAAACAAGAGTGTTAATTTACTGTTTCCTTTCATCTGTTGAAATAATTACTTTTCTTCTTTGCCTTCAGTAGTTTGTTCTGGTCGTTAACATTTCTGTAAAATTAAGTTTGAAAGGTGCTTTTAATGTTCCCATGGACTGCAGTGCACATTTGACTGTTAAAACCAACCTACTTAAGGCAGAACTAATGTTTAACACTCGCAGCTATTTGAAGTAGTTCACTGCCCAGTTTAATGGTGCTGCCAAGGGCAATGGTCACATTACTGCCTGCTACATTTGGGGGGGTTCTTGTGCTGCCAGTAAAGACAATCCACAAGACTCCAAAAAATGTTGGCTTAGATCTTAAAGGCGTCATTTTTCTACTCACAAAGCTGTGATTTTGTGGGTAGCAGTGGATGAGAAGCACTGACCCCTGCTCTTGGCCACGTGCTCTGTTTAGGAGTCACAGTTTCTGTGTCTGAATGACCTTTCCTGGTTAAAAAGGACCAGATCAAACTGTCCAAACCCTGTGCTGATGGTGGGAGAAGTGAGCTTTTATCATGGGAATTGGGGTTTATGGGGTCAGGCCAGCTTTGGGACACCTGGGGCAGCAGGTGAAGAGCAGCCCTGGGCAGCCCAGCCCAGCCTGGTGGGCAGGAGGGACAGTGGGGACACCTTGGCTGCACCCTGAACCAGCTCTCTTTTGGTCAGAGCCCAGCCAGCCCCTTCTGTGCTGTTTTTTTTGTGGGTTTCCCTGCTTGTTCTCCCACAGAGGAGGGAGGGTGTGTGCCATGCTCTGTAAAAATGCTGCTGCAGCCTTGCACTGAGAGCAGACCCCTCCCAGTGACCAAATTCACCTGAAACCATTCCCCTCCTGGCACTCCCCAGCCTGGGGGGTTCAGAGTTTGGGTCAGGTAAGGTCATTTCTGGGACTCTTCAGGCAGATCATATAGAACATGGAGCCATTGCTTTGTGGAGTGGTTGCAGAGGGACCTGTGCTGGAATCCTCAGTTCCTCTCTCAGTGGGAACTGCCTGGTGCAGGACTGCCCCAAGAAACAAAACCCAGCACATCCAGCACATTATTCCTGGCTGAGGTCATGAATTTGTAACCAAACAGCTGCTTTTTCTCCTTTGATAAGCAGGGGCAGGCAGAGAATTTAAAGATTAAACAATACATCTTCTCAACCAGGAAAAAAAAAAAATTATATATATTTACTAAACAGTGAGTGAAATTTTCCCCTTGGCTGGTCTAGTGCAATTTTACAAGCTCCAACAATGCTGAATGGATGTTATTGAGAAGTGAATTTGGCTCATTCTTTTTATGCTTTTAATAAATACCCAAGGGAGAGGCAGTTGTTCAAGGAAAATGAAATACAAATAAACATAAAATTTATTCTCAGTAGGCATTCTGAGGAACTTGGGGCTTGAGTTTTATGCCATGTTTTTTTTCCTGTTACTTGCAAGCAAAACTAAAGTATTCATATAAGCTGTCAGTTCTCTAAGGCAAATTCATCCTTTTTAAAAAATAAAACAAAATACAGATTCAGTGTCTAGAACAGAAGCAACGTGAAACATAAAAAATGATATTTCTGCTCCAAAGTACATCATTGTAATAGACCATATTATTTTGGATTGTGGATATAAATGCTGGGGTTTTTACACAGCATCCTGTAACAATTCTTGAGACACAGTCATGCACAATACATCATTTGTAATTATAGCAGCTTGCTTTTTTCAGCTGCTCTCTGCTTATTTCTCATTTGATTGATAATTCATGTACTTCAAGCTAATGAAGATTTTTCATGCTGCCACCTAATAGACATTACCAGCTTTTCCTACCTAAATTTCAAGGCAACAGTGGTAGTTTTATTGGAAGGAGAAAGAGAAACTTTTTTGCCTTACAATGCCTTTTGCACTTCGATTCGTGGGGTACCACGGAGAAACTTGGTCAGTGAAGAACGTTTGTTGGAATAAAGAAGAAGAATTTAGAGTTTGGGTTTAATTTCTGACTAATCATCGCCCAAACTTTCAAACAATCCTTCAAAAATGTGTGGTTCCCCAGGTGTAGTGGTGGATTGGAGGTGCCTTTTTTGGATGCATGAGTATTTTAATTACCAATTTTTTGTCTCTGTCATAATTACTATTATTACTATTTCTGAGTTCTAAAAGAATTTAGTTGCGCTGTCTAATAATTGCTGGTTTAAACAAATCACATAAAGAGACTTTTTATGGCTCTAGACTGCACATCCAGCTCGAACACCTTTGTCAGAGGCAGTGCAGGTTGATTTGAAGTCACTATTTTCTGCTAGAGAGTGTAAATCCAGACTCTCTGCCTCATAAAAGCCAGAGCAGATTTTGCTGTTTGAGACTGAGCTGCAAAGACTCCTCAGCACCTGGATTGACTCTGGATAAATGTGGATTTTATTTTCCTGGAAGCTGTGTGGGGAAACTCCTTCCCAGGTAAGGCTTGTGTTCATTGATATTTTGATCCACTGCTTGTTTTTCATCGGCCACAGCCTTGGAAAATTGCACAAACCTCCCAGAAATAGCTTTGTCCCCAGCCTCTCCTCCTGGGGTTGCAGTCACCTCTGTGAGAACCCCAGGGCTCGAGTGGCAGCATGTACAGCACCACTACCTTTCAGAATTGTACAAAACCAGCTGATTAAATCTGATTTTAAATACTGCTTTCAACCCAGAACCCTGCCTTTTTAATAATCAATTAAAACATTGCTTCATTGTGTTTATTCAGTGTGTATAAAGCACTGCTTGACATGGATTAGACCTTACATAGCAGTACACAGCTGTAGCCCATCCAGCATTTTCCAAATGAGTTTGCACAAGGAATAAAAGATTGCCATCTGAGCAACACTGGAGGGAGACAAGAGCAGACAAAAGGCAGTTAAACGCTACAAAGAGAAAAAAGACCCTGTTGAGATAGAAATTTCTGAGCAAATGCCTCCATTTCACAGGGAGATACTGTAGCAGGCAATGTACATTGATTTTAGCACGTGAAGTACATTGCTTTGGGGATTCATTAAGCTTCATTTTGTGCACTATCATGAATGGGGATGTCAGCCACTCTCTCAAGTAATGCAGGGTTTCAAAGAGAGGAGGTAGAATAAGCCAAAGTGAAAATATAATGTGCCCTGCAAAGAGAGTGAGGCAGTTGGAAAAGGAAAGTGCTTGGCTTGCTAAAAGCCGTACGTCACAGGAGCAGTAATCAAAACCTAAACATTTGTAAAGGGTTTTATGCTTGTAGAGTTTATAATGTGGCTTAGAGCAGTAACTTCGTGCTCCTGGCTGGCCTGCTGGGAGTCCCCCTGGAAGGAGGGATGCACTGATGGAGTGCAGAGCCTCCTTCCTCTCTTTTGGAACTAAAACACACACAATTGTTTGATACGTTTTAGTTACCCCCTGCTTTTTACCATGTTCAAGCTGTTTTTCATTTTGGTCACAGCTGTTTTTTCACAACCTGTATTTGGAGTGGAGGGTGCTTAGGAAGGTGCTGTTTTCCTTCCCTGCACTTTTCCTTGGGAGCCAGTGGCAAAACTCTGCTCTCTGTGGCCCCTCACCATCTCCCCAGGCATCAGCTGCTAAATCCAGAAGCCACAGAAAGTGGCAAGTCCATAAAGTTGGGTTTTTCAGCCACCAACCAAATCCAAGGCTGGTGTGAAATCTGTGGATGCACCAGAGGTCTGGGATCCCATGAAATTTGTTTTGCTTGGTATTTTTTAGTTGGGAAGCATGTAACTCCAAGGTTTTATCCAAAAATCTGTTTAGTAGGTTTTATTTAGTAATTATGACGCCACTGGCATTTTTTTTGTCTTAGCCTACTATATAAATTACAGTGATTTGGAAACAAAACGTTCATGAAATTCCTTAAAGTTTTACTAGTGGCGGGATTGCAGTGCCAAACCACCAAAAGAACGGGATTGTACCTACACATGGCTGTGAGGGGAAAAAATCTTCACCAAAAGAATGGGATTGTACCTATACATGGCTGTGAGGGGAAAAAATCCTCACCAAAAGAATGGGATTGTACCTACACGTGGCTGTGAGGGGAAAAAATCCTCACTAAAAGAATGGGATTGTACCTACACATGGCTGTGAGGGGAAAAAATCCTCATTGCTCAGTTCTTCAGCTTTTGTGCCTTTCCTTCAGCAGGAGTGACGTTGTTTTTAATGCAAAATACATTGAAATTAGCCCAAACATCAGGGCTGTCCTGCCACACTCCGCCATGTGCACTCTGTAATAGATTTATGGATTTTGCTGTTCCGTGTGGCACAGGGTGCTTGGGCAAAGAGGAGTAGAGGGAAGCTGCTGAGAGGTGCTGGCAGCTGGAATCCTGCACCATACTGGTAACCAGTTAGAGGGGAGCAGACCCTGGAATTGCTGGGCTAGTTCACACTGTTTTTCACAAGTGATGTTTTGTCTCTGGGGTGTGCTGGGGGTCACTCTCAGGAAGGTGGTCACTACAGAGGGGAGCAGAGCAGCATCCACCCCCCCAGCAGCTCGGGCTCCTCAGGGGCAGGGACGTGGCAGATTAATGTCAGATAGCTGCTGCCTTCTGCAGAAAGTTCCTCTTCCTTCCCTCTCCCCAGTATTTGACCCTTTAAAAGCACTCAGGCCAAGTGACAGCAGCAGATTTCCCAGTTATTAGTGTGCAGAGTGGTGGACGTGCAGCACTTGGTGCTTAGCTTCCATTTATACCCTGATCACAGCTGCCATTTGGGTCAGGAGGAGCTTTTCCTGTTGATAGATTGGCTGTGTGCTAGGAAAACTTGTCTTTCCCCAGAGCATCGTGTAATTATTTGGTGGTGAGGAGCTGCCGTGGATCGCTGCTGGAATATCCGTGAGCCTGGTCACTCTGTCACTGCAGTGTCACATCCCCACACCAGGGCTGTGTTCCTGCCAGGGGGGCTCTGGGATGAGGCAAATCCTGGCTGTTTCTTGGCCCAGGAGAGGGTTTTGGTTGTGTCAGGGTTCTGGGGTCCTGCAGGAGATACTGGCACTGTCTGACTGGTGGCACTGGGGACTGGAGATGGGCTCACAGGAGGGATCAGGGATGTGCTCTGGGCTTCGTGGGATGCATCAGGAGCTGGGGCAAGGTTAAAGGTTTCTGGGGAAAAGTCAGAATTAAAACAGGTGAACTAAAAGGAGATGGATTTCTCATGCTTAATCAGGGTTTATAAAATCAATGTGTAACTGAACTGAATTCAAACACTGGGATATATAAGCAGAGTCCTTTATTGACATCTGAGGGATTCATAATTCATTCAGAAGAAAACCTTTCAGGTGCTCATCTCTCTGGGTATATTTCCCCGTTAATCATATTTCTCCTAACGACCAGTTTTGAAAGTTGTCTTATTTCTGCAGTGCAAAAAAAATCCTGCCGGTGAACATTCCCCAATTGCACTCATAATTATTTCTGATTAAAAGTGCCCTGGCCTGACAGCACCAGGGAAATTAATAGGAGAAGCTTTCTACAAGTTTTAGAAGATGAGCAAAGACATACTCACTCCCTCTTAAAATTATTTAAGCAGGTGCTGTGGGAAGCCATTGCTTTTATAATGCTCTTCAGATGTTTACAGCAAAACATTTTTTCCCAGTGATTGAATTTTTCAAAGTACTAAAATACCACGGAGAAATATGTTTCCCACCAGTTTTATGGCTCCCTGGATGCATTCTATACAAACCTTGTATCTGCCTGGACACAAACACTCTATTGCAAAAAGATATCTTGCCATTTTAACAAGCTGCACTGCTTTGAAAGGATGCACTGCATCACCAGTGGGAATGTCAGTGCCTTAAGAGTAATACTGCTTTAAGGGTACTATTTTATTAAAGCAGACCTCAGTAATTTGTTCCTGACTGTTATACACCCTTATTTTATTAAAGGTATTTTACATCTGTGGAGGAGATTACTACCACTCCTATTTTCTCCACTGCTTGGCTTTAATGGATGGTGTGGAATATAATATTTATTAAGCCTAAGCAGGGGAGGACATAATAGCAGAATTGTCCTTTATAACCTATTTTACACAGCTGTAAAATAAACCTTAATAAAGCAAGAATAATTATCCAGGAATATCCAGGAAATGGAGTATTCCTCCTGTTTCAAATATTTGAAAGGCTTAACTGCTGGCTGTACGTGTACTTTAAGAAATTGAACTCAACAGTAATAATATTGATATTAGTTTGATACTATTTTAAAATATATTAAAAGGTTAAGTATCTTGTGTGTCATAATTGCTGTGTTAGCATAAATCAATACATGACTGTAATTTCTCTGTGGTGTTGACTGTATTTGATCCTCCAGAACTGTCCTGTTTCCTGCATAGCTTTGTTTTCCTGTTTCTTGATTTGATTTCTCTTCTTGGTGACAGTCACTGGAATCCGTCCCAAAGGGAGAGATTTCGTATTAAGGACCTAATGCAGCTTTGCAAACTGATTCCTGATCAGATATTCCAGAAAAACTGCTAAAAGCAATTCCTCTCTTCCCCCTGCCTTCTTGATTTCTTCCTCCTGTTGTCCTATTTATATTTTTTTTTTTCATTGTGGAAATGATTTGGACTACAGTTATTACATTAATTATCCAAACTGACATTTTTGCAGTGTGTGAAAGGACAGGGTGGTATGTAAAATAGATGCACTAAGAACACCTACAGTATGACAACAAGTAGCAGGGTAATTGCTGAAAATGAAGTCTTTTCTGCTATCCCTTCTCTTCAACATCTGTTGTTCCATATGGAGTCATAAATATTTGCAACAAAATAGTTGAAGAAATAATCTCAACATTAATAGGGAAAAGCTGAATCCGCGAAGAAAATTGAAGAATCTTTTTTTTTTTTCTTCTTCTTGGCAAATTCCTCCTACCCATCCTCATCTGACACTTTAAAATCTCAGTAGAGGAATAGTCAGACTACAGTGATGCTTAAAAATCACCATGAAAAATAACCTTTGTGAATGTTAATAGCAGAGCTAGCTGAGAAAAATTTTATTACCTCCTGATAATGACCATGAGGAGGATTTTGTTTATTTTATTTCATTTTCCCCCTTTCTTCCATGCCACAGTAATTTTGCTATTATACTTTTATTGAATATTTCACATTTTCCCTTCTCTCTGTTGTCAGTAGAAATAATCCTCATCGTGGTGAAGAGTGACAAGGTACTATTATTGCCTGAACAAAATAGTTACTTTAAATTGCCATATGGAAAATGCAGATCAATAGTTCTTAAGCTTCTGTCTAGATTAAGGAGCATTTTAAAGCAGAGAGCAACTTTAAATATTTTGGAATCCAGATTACCAAAACCTGCCTGGTAAGAGCCTGAGGAGCAGCTTGTAGGAGAAAGCAGGGATAATAATAACACGGACAAACTACTAAATGTAAATAATTCTGAATATAAAAAATAGCATTTTGAAGGCTCTTTATGTATCTATTAGGAACTATAGTGGGAGTACTTAAGCTTCTCCTTAATGAACAGAATTTAACAAAGTCACATCAATTGTATTTTTTTTTCTTAATCTGTGCGTACTGAACTTTAGACTGAAGTTATGTTCAGTGTGACTTTAGTTCTGATGTTGAGCCAGTGAATTGCTGCACTTTTTAGTTTCATTTTTTATTATTATTGCAAACCAAGTATGTCATCTAACTCAGGTCTTTGTTTTTAAGGCTTGAATTAATAAAATATTTTCAGGTGTTTTTACTGCCAATGCCATGTGAACATCAGAGTATAATGTAAATATGTTGAAGTTATAAATAGATATCATTTTCTGTGTTATTAATGAGAGTACACTGATGAAAATGTCAAAGCTGTATAATTATGCACCTCTTGATAAAGAGTGCACAGATAAAGGCAATTTGTAAACTGTAATTTCAGCCTTTTCTAGTGAAATTTTCATTTCTCTGCGTTTTGCCGCCTCCTTGCATTCAAACCCTGAGTGGCAGCTCCGTGATGTCCTTTGGGAGGACACACCCTCGTCATGCCTGAGGTCAGGAATGGTGTCCAGGGGGATCAGGACAGTGCTGTCCCCTGGGCTGGCACCACTGGGCACCCCCAGTGCTGGGGACAGCTCGGGAACCAGAGGGACATTGAGGGGCTGGAGCATTTCAGGGAAGGGAATGGAGCTGGGAAGGGGCTGGAGCCCCAGGAGGGGCTGAGGGAGCTGGGAAGGGGCTGAGGGAGCTGGGAAGGGGCTGAGGGAGCTCCAGGAGGGGCTGAGGGAGCTGGGAAGGGGCTGAGGGAGCTGGGAAGGGGCTGAGGGAGCT
>VZTB01011685.1:351007-392649 GCA_013397245.1 Thryothorus ludovicianus | reverse complement strand
GCTGAGGGAGCTGTGGGGGCTCAGCCTGGAGCAAAGGAGGCTCAGGGGGGCCCTTGTGGCTCTGCACAATTCCTGCCAGGAGGGGACAGCCGGGGGAAAGGGCTCTGCTCCCAGGGAACAGGGACAGGAGGAGAGGGAACGGCCTCAGGCTGGGTCAGGGGAGGCTCAGGGCAGATATTAAGGAAAATTCCTTCATGGAAAGGTTGTCAAACATTGGCACAGCTGCCCAGGGCAAAGGTGGAGTCCCCACCTCAGGTGGGATTCAAAAGCCACATGGATGTGGCCCTTGGGGATGTGGTCAGTGGTGGCCCTGGCAGTGCTGGGAGAAAATTAAACTGAATGATCTCACAGCTCTTTCCCAACCTCAACGATTCCATGACTCCATAACCTACATTTTCCTGCTGTGTTGAAAACAGGAAAATGTTTAAACTCTTGTTCAGGACAAAATGGAGTGATTTCAGAGCACACAGGTGAGAACCTGCGTGGACACAGATAAGTGGAGCACAGTTGATGGTGCTGTTCTCTGGTTGTTTCTAGAAGCTTTTAAGGCAGCATGGAAATGTATTTAATTGTTAGATACTGTTCTCAAAGGGAAGTTTTTTTCCTGTCAATGCTCAGTAGTGAGCAAAGCTTGTATCAGTCACTGGAAAACGAAATGAAATCTGATTTAAAGCTGGATTAATCAGCTACTCCTCAATTGCATTCATTGACCCCATTCATTGAGGGGCTGTAATTAAGAAAAACAGCAGTGACTTTAAATTTGGCACCTGAATCACAAGGTTAAAGCACTGAATTTCTGACTGGTGCCTGGTTTACAGGAGACATCTCTTTCTCACTGATGATCAGGAGTCTCAGCTCCTGGCAGAGCAGCAATGAGTGAGGGGCAAAAAAGATATGAGGGTTATGGAGGATTTTGTAAGTTATTAAGATATGGAGGAGAGATAACCCTGTCCTTGTGGAATTAGAAATACAAAATACTTGAAATAAGGAATGCTTCAGATTACAGGTTTTCGTACTTGTTTTGCTGTAAAATAAAAACAATCAACCTGGCTTCTAGTTAAGCAACACAGAAGTTGCTAAGATTAAAAATTAAAATAAGAAGGCTCTTTCAGAAAACTGATTTTGCCATCAAAATTTAGAATTTTAGCTCCAATTGCATAAAAATATCCACGTTTGGACACTACCTATCCCTGTTGTAAAGCAGATGTAGAGCTGGAAGTCAGGGGACCTCTTGCCACCATGAAGGTACATCAGTCTGGATGATTCTGTCAGGTCTTTGGGCAAATAATGGTATTTCAGATACATATTTTACTTCCAGAGATGAGTCACACAGAAAACCCAGCTGATGTTGCAGATCCTTTGCTTTATTTTATTAAAAGTCAAAGAGGTCCATTAGGATATCCAGTCTGTTCTGTAACTATGGGCCATTAAATGTAATCCCCATCTCTCAGGTATGAAACTCAAAGAATTATAATTGTAATAAACCACTTTAGTGTTGGGTTTGTGACTTTTATGCCACGGGCAGGGCAGAGGATCGAGCCAGCTGCCATCTGTGTCCAAAACCATCTTCTTAGCCCTGCCTGAAGGGTTTCTGAGATCAAATGTCTTGGTTAGTAACTAACAGGTTAATAACTATAAATCCTGTATCAATTGTTTCTCTCTCCTCCATATGCCATGTATTTATTTAATGCATGAGTTATATTCTGTGAGCTGTTGGAGGTGAATAATGCTCATGCAGCTCCAGGTAAATACAGATTTTAAGTGCACGAGAAGAAATAACTTGGTGGTCTAACCAGGGTAAATTGTACCTTTCATATTTCTGCCTTGTTTTGAGAGGGATGTGGCACGTCAAGTGGATCAGGGCTGTGACTGATGGGTTTAAAAACATGCCTTCTGATAGAAAATAAACCAGCTGGCAAATAAAAGTGCCTGTTGGTTTGGGCCGTGCAGGGAGCAATTCACGTTCCCCACGTTCCCAGAGCTGTGTTCAGTCTGGAGGTTGATGCTTCATTTGCCAATCCCTGTTCCTGCAATTTAGGCAGAAGACAGAAGATGAAATACTTAAGCATATTGAATTAAGAGCAAGAAACTTCCTAGCAGATTTCTGTGTGCTTTCCCAGGATGATACTCCATTCACTGTTAGTGTTTACTGTGTACTTCTTTGCTCTGCAGTATAATTCTTACTTTCATCTATTCATCTGGATGTCAGCTAGAAATTAAAATAAAAAGACTGCACTCTAAATGGATTCCTGAATGCTTTTATAAAGCATGGCAGGTTTAACAAACAGGCTCTGTAAAAGTAGTTCCCACTTTGCTTCAATAATCAGAAAGGTTGTTTGTGTCCTTGGTCAGATTGTAGCTGTCTTGGCTTTATTTCTTGCTTATTCTGTTGTATTGTATATGTGAGTGCAGCTTTTAGCATTTATATTTTTAGTGGTGTTCAAAATCAAAATCCTTAAATCAACATTATTTTTTTTCCATTAAAGAGATGCATTTGATACAGTCCCCAAGAAAGGCTTCCAGTACATGCCATTTTTAATTGCTTTACCAATTATGATTCCTTGAGTCTAGCTAATAAATTTCTGCCTAACTGTGCACTTATTCAGAGCATGAGCAAGATGTAGACACCATTCAGATGTGAAGACCTATTACAAGATTGAAATAGATTTCTAATGCATTTATCATTCATCTTTGCAGAATGTGATTTCAATCAGAAAAAAAAAATGATGAATGGTTTGACAGTTTCCACCCATATAGGCTAAAACATAATATGCTGCTTCTAGTTTCAGCTATTACAGACTTTAACATGCAATGTGACCTTGGTCTGCAAAGCATGTTTGGTTAGCACAAAAACTTAATCATAAGAAGTCATAAGTAGAATCCTTCTTCTTTACTGCCCTTTTTCTGGGACTTGGAAATTTATTGCTTCTGGGACAGGTAGGATATGAACAATGGGCCAAATAGAGTCCAGGGTTATCTCATCTGTGTGAAAACTGCTGCTGAAAATCGATGTGACCTCTGCTACACTGTCATCCCAATTCCCACCCTCCGTGTCCTATTTGTCTTTTGGTAGAAGCTTAGATCTGTGTGCTGTCTCTATGTGTCTCTCTTGGGCCAGATTATCAAAATGAATCATTGCCTGCATACCTCTTATATTTCTATTTATTTTCCTGGTGTTGACTAGGTCTGATGAAATATGATTCTTTTTGCATTTGATCCTCACTGCAGCAAGCAGCACCTAATTTAGCTGTGTCTATCTCTTTAAAGAAGAGTAATACTATTTTGAAACTTCAATCTGCTGTACAGTAGCATTACAAACCATAGACCATGCAACCTGTCTTCACAGTCAATAGTAATTTTCCTTTCGGCCAATTTAATGTTATTACTTTCATCTCCAAATAGCAGAGATTTCTCGAGGTGTTAGAGCAGCTCCAGTTTTGTTATGCATACTTCATGTACTGCTTTCTTTTCCAAATGCCACTTCTGTTTAGTCTTTTGTGACTCCGTGGCTTCGCTGTTATTTCTGTGCAGCATCATGTGCGACAACTAATCAGGTTATTTTAAAAACTCTGCCACTGATACATCTAAATATGAGAAATGGTGTGTCTGAATCAGCACTAACTTCGTGGTCTGAGTTTGTTACCAGAGTTGGGATTTTTTTAAACGGATCACTTAAATTCCATCTAAGATGCTGTCTCTGAGGATGTGTAGAGGTTACTGGCTTTTGTTATTAGTCCTGAAAAATCATTAGAAGATGTTCCATTTAATGAACTCACAGAGCAAAGACAAAATACTCCCAAACCAGAGATTTCAAAGAATTCTTGAAAACTGCTAATGCTCCTGGTTTGTTGTCAGGTGGATGCAACAACTGCAGCGCGATGGAGGCTCCTGGAGTGTGTTACACCAGAAAATAATGCTGCTGTGGAGACACCCCGGGTTAATTAGTTGTCAGATTCTTTTTAAGTTGTTTATTCCTTAAGAACAGGAGTGGGAGAAGGAGACCTTTTGAATATGGTGTGGTCTAATTGCAAATCCAGGCTTTAATATGACCGAGGCACTTGACAGATGAAACTCTGGGGGCTGGCTGTGCAGCTGCCCTGGGCAAGGGCTGGCACCAGGAGCTCGTGGCCAAGGCAGGGATCACAGGCTTCACTCACAGGCAGCTGCTGGGCAGGCACTCACCATGACTGCTGCAACTGCAGGATCATCAGATATGTATATACAGGCTGGAATATTGCACAGGAGCATTTCTGTAGCATTTCAGAGCGAAAGAATTGTGAAGAGTTTGGCTTCAGAGGCAGCTAGATTTTGATTGTGTCGTTTTCAGCAATTAAAGTGGGTACGTGGCAAGAAGTACCCACAGGGATCTGAGAGAAGGAGCTACTTCTACTGTCCTAAAAGATCCTCTCATTATTCTATTCAAAAATGGGAGTTCATTGGTGATAGTACTGATTCCTCACCAAATTGAAGAGATTCTTGAAAAAAACAAATTTCTAGCATTTGTTGCTTTCTGGATTCCCATTTCTGCTGTCTGTGCACGGCTCGATCCGTACCCACTCCACATATTTGAAGGAAGGAGTGAAGGGGAAGCTGCCAGGCCCCAGTTTGCTCTCTGCAGGAGATGCTCCAGTTCTGAGCAGCTCTGGCAGAGGGGATGGATGACTCAGTGGAGATTATTTACTGCTGAGCACGGGTAGGGGAAAGGAAAAGGAGCAAAGAGATGTGATACATTCCTTGATTAGAATTTTGCCAAGGTTATAGCAACAAAAAACGCACATCACAGAATGGCAAACGTGATAGAATGAAGACAGGTCATTCAGGTTTAATGAACTGCGTAATGCTGTTATAATTCTGTGGTATAATTCTGTAGAATCTGAGATATAATAGTCTGTACTGCACTACAGCTGTGTTACAGGCTCAGTGTATTGATTATTGTTCTGTACTATTTTGCCAACTTGCTTTGGCAGCAGTCCCAGCTGCCCAAAGACTGAAACAATGTTGATTTTACTGATGCATTTGTATTTTGACTTCCAGATAAACAAAATGCCAGTTTCTAGAAATTACAGTCACCTGTATTTCCAGTGCTTTCTGATGTCATTTTTAAACCTGTCTTTACAGAAGAGGTCCAAATTGCCATTCCAATAATGAAACCAACCTTAGATAAAGTCCAACTGGCTGGACAGGCCTTGCCTCCTGGATTTCCGGCGCCATTTCTTTTTGCTGATGGTCTTTCATCAGTAGAAACACTATTAACCAACATTCAGGTAAATTCTTCTCTACAGGGCCAGGTTATATCATGATAGATAACATGTGTTTCTTTTGCACTCTTAAAGTTTTGGAAACTATTTTGTATTTGCGGTTTCTCATCTCTTTTATTTAATGTCATGCTTAGGTTTCTTCTCTCCCTGGCGTTATCAGTTGTGGAAGGGTTTTATACAGTTTATATTTGAATTAATAATTGGCAATAATGGTCATATTGAAGTTCACCCCTCTCATTATTCCTGCAGTGCTTCTCTCTGCAGTTACTGAGGTGAGCAGAAGCGTGGCATTGTGTGTGTAACCAAATTATCCAAAACTGTACTGAATGATTCCACGCCACAAAATTCCTCATATATAACTCCAACATTAGCTACTTTCAATGCCCACTTGTGCTCCAGGTCTGTAGGTTCCTGTACTAATCTTTCTGTTTTCCTAGAGGGTGTAAAAGAAACAAGTGGATGAATGTTGTCACTGCTGAAAGAAAATGGTGTTTCCAGATCTTGCATTTGTGCGTGTTTTAGGGCCTGCTGAAAGTGGCTGTGGACAATGCAAGAGTCCAGGAAAAGCAGATACAGCAGGAAAAGAAAGAGTTAAAGATGGAGCTTTGTAGAGAGCGAGAACTACGAGAGAGCTTGGAAAGGCAACTCACAGCTGAGCTGCAAAGCAGAGGTGAGTGAGTGAAAAATGGAGTTGAGGTGTCTGTGAAATGTGTAACCCTTTGGCATTTCCAGCTGGAGCTGTCGAGGGCTCGGAGTTAACTGACATTCATACTCCAGGGTAATGCAGCAGTGGACCTGCACTGGTAATGAAAGATTTAAATCTCATAAAACCAGAGGGAAGCACACGCTTCTGTAGGCAGAAAGAGCAGTGGCTGAAGGATTATTACCTGTAGGGCAGCTGGCCCCAGAGAGTTTTGGCAGGTTCTGAGCAGGGAAGCTGGGGCAGTTCCATGTCTGGTAGCATCACTCTGCCCAGGTATGCCCAGCCCCATTTTGTCATTTGGCAGCTTTAATTTCGTTCTGCTTCTGCTGTTATCCTGCAGGCATTGAGAATCAGCAATCTTACTGTGAGATTTAATTTGGGTATTTAGGTGGTTTTTGCCATTACTTCCCTAGCCCACGTTTCTGCAGCTTCAGTGCTGCTCAGTTTGTCCTGTAGAGAACTTCAGCACAACAAAATAGAGCCATGAGAAATTGCCAGCCCAAGTGCAAGATCTGAAGCAATTAATCCTGGATAATTTTTTGAATCAGGAGATTGAGGTGCAGTAGCACACCCCAAATGGGGCCTTCTGAGACCAAACCATGACTGGTTTGAAGCTTTTGATAATTATAGGCAATTAAATTGGTAAATCTGAATTTCTCGCTGTGCTGTTGCAAAGGAGGTAGTATTAGTATTCTTTTTAAAATTCAGATCTGCTTTTGAAGGAAAGGAACAGCACTTCATGTGCCAAAAGCTACTTCTAGATTACATGCATGAAATCAGAAAGATAAAACTAGATAAGACCAGAAGTGTAGGTGCCAGGTCCTATCTTCCTGTGCTTTTTGAATGGAAATTGGGTGTGTGGAGATGTCTGCAGGTCTCACTTAGAGGCACCAAAGGGCACCTCAGTGGAGTTGTGAAGGGTCAGTAAATCCTGCTGAAGCTGTTAAATTGCAGGGGATGCCCAGAAATCTTGTATCACACAAGTGTGATGGGACTGTGTATTTCTGTAAAATGAATCTTAGGACAGCACAGTGCCCCTCCTGGATCCCAGTTAGCTCACCAAAAACTTCAAGTCATTCACAGACTTCGATGGCTCCTGACTTTGAGAGAGAATTGCACCAATAATCAGCATCCTCAGAATTGTTTGTCTTTCAGGTCACCACCATGTGCACATCTTTATTGTCATAGAGGTCTCGAGCTAGAACTGCACCTTTGAATACTGAACATAAATTAAGTTTTTACTGTCTCCATCATCTATGAATTGTGCCCTGACAACCATTCTTACACTGTATTTACATTCCAGCCACAATTCAAAAACGCTTGAAGAAAGAGAAGAAGGCAAAGAGAAAATTGCAGGAAGCTTTGGAATTTGAATCCAAGAGAAGAGAGCAAGTGGAACAGGCTCTTAAACAGGCCACATCAGGTGACGGTCTCAGGATGTTAAATGGTAATGTCTTAGTTGGCCTTTCACAGTCAGCTTAAAATGATGTTTGATTGAGTGAGGAAAAAAAAAATTAGATGATGTGCAGAGCAAATTTCAGAATAAACCCCCACAATTCTTTCCTGAAATAATGAAAAATCTATTTCAGGCCGTGTGCTCTGGGTCATGAATTAAAAAAATAAATAAGTCTGCAACTAGAGAAACAGACAGAGCAGTTTACACAGAGATGACAAGAAATGCTGAATATATTACGGAGAAATCTGTTACAGTGCCAGCTAAGACAATGTGAAATTTGGTTCCTATAAGGTTCTCTGAACTGTTCTCTCCCAGCAGATTCATTTTTAGAACTGCTGAGCTTCGTTTCAAAAGCTGTTTGGCTGAAGTTTGCTCAGCCTCAGGACCTATTAAATTTGTTAAATATGTATCAGCTTTCAGAGCTGACTGGGTTTTGAACACTTCCCAAACATTCTTGTGAAACAAAAGCAAATCAGTTCATCTCCTAAACAGTGATTAAGTTCTGGCTACCAAGAGGATTTGCCTTTTGTGCTTAAGATGGTTCTGGCCAAACTTTAGAGCAGCTTTGGTTGGAGTGTTTAAGACTGAACCTGGCTGAGATTTAATTAATTTCAGGTTCTGCAGCTCAGGTTTAGTCTGTGCATCCCTACCTGGAGTCTCTGCAGAGGCTCAGGAATCAGAGTGACATTCAGTCCCTGCTGCATTCAGGTGTCCTGTGGTGTGTTAATTTGTGCTGCCTGCTTTGGGCACTGCTAGAGACTGCAGAGTGCACAAACTGCCTGACTGCTGAGCAAAAATAATGAATTTGGCTAGTGTGGAGCTCTCAGCTGTGGGAGCTGCCCACAGTGCTCTCTAAAGCCAGGGCAAGGCTGTGTGTGTGCCCTGGCACCTCAGTGCTCTGCAGGAGATGGGAGCTGTGATTCATCTGTGGCACCCAAGGGATACAAACTCTGTGAGCTGAGAGCAGCATCCTCTCATCTGCTGTTTATAGCCCTGCCATGGAAGCAGGCTCTGCCTGGAGCACTGGCACTGGCCAGGAGGGTCCAGGTGTGGATTTACAGCCACAGTCACACCAGGGTGGGGGACAGTGACCAGGGGAGAATGGGTCAGAATCAGCAAAAACCTTCTCCAGCACCTCCAGGGTCAGGCAAATGCCCTGACTGGATCCCACGACAGAACCAGCACCTTGAGAGGAATGGCAGAACAAACCTGAACTCCTGATGTGCTGTAAGGTCACCCCCCTGGCTGCTGCCACTGCTGCCCACACACCAGCCAGGAGCACCCAGCAGTCCTGGAAGCCACAAATCCAGGGATACCAACATTCCAGCAGTGTGATTAACACACCTTTGCATCTGCTGGTGTGGGCCTGGCTGCAGCAGTTTGATTTGCAGGCACACTCAGGTAGTCATATATATGTTAGTGCCTGCAAGAAGCTGATATTTACATGCTAATCTGATTGCACATGCAAATCAGGTAGCTCATTAGCATCTTAATCCACAATTTAATTGCAGGTACAATTTTATGACAACAAAATATGAAGGGCTATTCTGAGTATTTTTAATTTAACTCTGACAGTCTGTCTCATTTAACAGATGCTGTTATTAGTTACAGATGACTTTGTCATTTTTGGTATATACAACATTTTTGTTATATACATGTACTCTGGAAGGTTTGAGAAGGAAGAACCTTTCCAGATTGATAAGTCAGTGCCTTGCCTTCAGAACAGGAACCTGAGTAAGGGAAACCCTGCAGAATAGCAGTTACTTGTAATTTTATAGGAAAAAAAAAAGTATATGCGAAAACACTGCTTTTTTTATCATACATTTATAGAGCTATATATGCACACATGACATATATTCCATTTACACTTTTATTGCTGAGCTATTGCTCTCCTGTAAGGATTGTGCCTTGACTCAGGGCTCAGTTACTGCAGGGTCACCAGCACAGCATCACCCCTGTGACAGATCCTGACCCTCCAGCTGAAGGGGTCTGTGAGAGCACCAGTGCAGTTATTCCCTGTTTGAGAAAGTCCAGAATAGGCTTTTGCACAGAAAAACTCCCAAACTGTGTGCACAGCTCCCTTTCAGGTGGGGGTTTTTTTTCATTTTTTCCTTCCTGTAATTTCTACGGGCTGGGTGATAAGGGAAGCAGATGTTTCTGCAGGATTTGAGGTGCCATGGATTCAAATCACATCCCCTTCATGCTAATCCTTGCTGGCACAAGGTGGATCGTGGCATCTGTTCCTGTAACACCCTGGGGTGTTGGAGCCCCCGCCCCCACCCCAAGGGCTGTGCAGACAGAGGGATCACCAACACGAAATTAAACAGGTCCAAAGTCAGTGTCATGAGACTCCTTCTCAGCCTGGAGAAAGAAAAAAAAAAAGGAAAAAGAGCACAATCCTCTTTGGAAAGCTCTCCTCCGAGATCTGGAAATACTTCACATAATATGACAGCTGTAATTTTGGTTTGTGTGGTAACACATGCTCACACATCCCGAGCTGAGGTTGGAAATGCAATTTGCACAGTTCTTATCTGTAACATGCACTCACACAAACTGATACACACACACCCCAAAACTGTTGCCTGGCACGGGCTGTGTTCTTCAGCTCTGTAATTTGGAGGTATTTGGCTATATACAAGACTCAATGTAGTGTAATAATATCACAGTTTAATTTCAACTTTTATTTTTTCATGTGTCAGATGCCCTCATTCTCCAAGAGGATTTTACAGACATATTATTACCACGTGTTGGTTATTATGCGATCATCAGACAAATGTGAAGCACGTTAAAAATAATTCACTGTGAGACCAGTAATGTTTGCACGTTTTGGAAACAATTTACTACTGAAAATTCTATGAGGACCAAATGTTTTATGCAAGACCATGTTAACTTGGAGAGCACCCTAGTTTGCTATAAATATTTTTCTAAAGATGCCTGAGAGAGGGGCAAAGGGAAATGCATTAATCTTCAGTCTCCCATCTTTCAGATGCTGGAATCCCAGAAATGGAAATAGAACACAACGGAACCCAACATGACAGTGCAGCCATGCAAGGTGCAGTATGTACCACAGCTCCTCACCTGAGTGCTTGTCATTAAAAATTAAGTGAAATGCTGAATCATTTTTTTACCTTTTCTTGTGCTTTAGGATAAATGTAAATTGCAGAACTTGGGTTTGTTTTCCTGTTTGATGTAGGAAACCTTTGTAAGAGCAGTACTTTACAAGATCAGAAATTAACTTTAAGTAGAGATGATATTTATCTGAGGTTATTTAGAGGTGGTATTTATTTTAAAACTGATATTTATCTACCAAGATGTATGTCCTTAGTTCAAAAGGGGTTTTACATATGGTTTATCATTTGAAATATTTTACCTCTGGTACCTGCCTCTTAACATCGCAGATGTTTTCAAAAAATGCATGAACTGTAAGTGAAAAAGAAAAGCCATGTTCACATTATGGCAGCTCTCTGGTGCTGCTTTTCCTTCCCTGCGTGGCTGTGTGTAAGTGCAGCACCTCCAGGTATGATCTGAGTGCTTCCCAAAGAGCAGGAAATGAGCTCTGGCTGCAGGTCTGGCACGTGAGGAGTTGGGAAATCCTCCTTTGGGGGAGCTGAGACCCTGGGATGTTCCCCAGGGATGTTCCCATTCCTCCTGGAAGCCTGCTTGGGCCACACAGAAAATCCACAGTCACCTGTGATAAAATCTGGTCTGAGCAATTTGAGCATTGAGACTCTCTGGTGAAAGTCCAGCTTGCAGAGTTCTTTCATTTCATTCCAGACCATTCAGTTCTGTGCTGGCTGCTCTGGCAGCCTGGAGACAGATCCCCTTCCACAGAACTGCTGCTCTTAGAGCAGTTCCACCCTTTCTCCTGCACTATTGTAGTGGCAAGGTGCAAAAATCCCCTGTGCTGAGGTAACTAAAGGCACTTTGTGGAGGCTGGAGAGGGGCTGCAGTGCACTTGGAGACAAAATCCTCACTGGAGCATTTCTCTTCAGCTGAGGAAGGTTTGACTTGCATACCTCTGGTGTGCATCTGTCGTCCATCTGTCATCCTTACAGGAAAGCTTTCAAATATTTTTACTGCTGTCTCTTCTTGTGATTTTAGATTCATATGCTGTGTATTGCAGAGAAGGAGAATCACAGCTTTATTGTAATGCAGATATATACGTCTGACATATGTGTGTGTATATATATGTGCACATATGATGAGAGCTGTGCTCTAAATATTGCAGTTGGAAAACTGCTGCTGCCAGAAATAGTCAAAATATTGGATGAGCACTTGGGACACGTGTTTAAATTCGATGAGCAAAATGTTCCTTACATTTCTGATCTGTTCATGGTACCTGCTGAGAGGAGTGATCAGTGCTCTTCCTGAGAGTCAAAGGTGCATCTGGGCAGACTCTGGTAAACAAGAGAAAGGTGATTTCAGTTCTCTGTTGAAGAAAAACCATTACACCTGGCTCAGATGTGTCTTTACATCAAAAATGGTTACAAATACTGTGAGGAAAGTGATGCACAGCCACTTCCAGTGATCATTTCCTTGCCTGAAGGAATCAAGAGAAGTTCCTTATGTTACCTGTAGTTTATCAATGCACAGGAAAGCCTTGGGATTTTTTACCATTTTTATTTCAGGTTGGGTTTTTTTAAGGGTTTTTTTTTTTCCCCTTTTAGTCTGATCCCAACTAGATCATCCCTTCAGTTATGAGAGGCTTTGGCTCAGGAGGTTTTTGTTCAGCGTGGCCATAGGGAGAGCTGGCTGTGCTCAGTGTCCCTGGGCTCAGTGAGAGCAGGGCATGGCTCGAGCAGCAGGAGCTGCAGCCCTGTCCTGTCCCTTCATTCCTTCCCCTTTCTGCCTCTGACCCCCCTGGCATGGTGATCCTGCTCGTGAGGAGCTGAGCCTCTTGGTCACTAAACACTCTCAGCTGATAAAAAGCTTTCTGGAGAGCTCTCTGTGGAGCTTGTTTGGATTTCAAAGTGTTCCTGTGTCTTTCATTTTTATTTATGCTGATACTGTAATAACTTTTTATTCCCTTTCCCTTTGATAACCATTCGTGTCCCTGACAGCTCCTATTGCTGCTGCAGCTCTGACAATTCAAGCACACTCCCTCACTGCCCCTGTCATTTGCTGCCTTTGTTTTTTGGGCCCTGGGAGGAGGAAGGGGCATAACACATGTCCCTAATACAAAGCTGTTTCCAGGCTTCCAAAATCTCTTTCAGTTGCTCAGAAAAAAAGCTTTAGCATCAATACAGAGCTTTCTTTTTCTGTTGTCAATAGCTCTGCTGGACAGAAATCTATCATTCACACAGTGCTTTTCCTTTGAAATTCAATTAGTTCCACTGCCAGTATCTCCTTAAGACTGTTTAAAGGAAAATTACAGAACTACTGCACAGCCACCTTTCACAGTGATTAAGTCATATCATATTTTATGCTCATTTCTTAAAATGATTTTATTAACACAAGCTGTTCATGTACTGCGTTTCTGATCTGCATTATAAATCTTTTCCATTTAGTTGACTCATTTTCCCTCTGCTTTGTATATTAATTGAACAGAAATTTCATGCAGATGAGACTTAAAACTTTTTTGAACTTTACAGTCTGATGCCTCCATCCTCCATATCCCAGATGCAGTTCAGAGCTGGAGCTGGGAGGTTTTCAGATGGCAGAGGAGATCAGGGGTGCCTGCAGTGGAGCAGAGCAGGTGATGAGCACTCAGACACCCTCCTGCTCCTCTTCCACCACTCACCCCTGGGCCAGCACCACAGTGCATCAACCTTTTTATCAGCCAATCTCCCTTCCACATAAAATAAACATACTGGGTGTCATTAAGTGCACCTTCAGATCAATGATTTTTGCAAATGACATTCAAGTACCATTCGAGTAGTGCATTTTTGCTGATAAAAGCAAATTAAATTAGCACAACTACAAGTGTGCTGATAAAAACTAAAACTGAACAGCAGCACCATTAGCTAACAAAGTAATATTTTCTCTTTACTGCTTTCTGCCATTTAGTTATTATCCTATTGGAAATCTAATTATAATCCTTTTACTCCCTAGTCAAACTTCACAGTTTTTGCAAGCTTAGCACTGACAAGTGATTTCATTACATTTGATTGCCCGCGCCCAGATTGACTTAACTTCACTCCGAGACCTAAAAGCCCTCTCAGTTTCTCAGATTCCCTGTTTGCACATTACAGCAACAGCTCCTTTAATTAATTAGCATGAACAGCAGTAACATGAACTGCTGAACAGAAAATAACATCATTTTATGATCGCAGGGAGACTTCTCCTTTTGCATGTTTATACCTTAGTTAACTTTTGTATTACAATATTTCATTGTTAGGGGATATTGGAACAATCAGCAAAGCAATGTTAGCTTAAAATCTTAAAAACTAGGTGTTACAGTAATACTTGATAACAACAATTTACAAAAAAATAAAATAGTTTGAATTTCAGGAAGGAGACAGCAGCATTTCTGAGGTGAAATTGTACTTCACTGTGCCTGCAACAGGAGGGTGACCCAGGGCTGCTGCTGCTGCTTTTGTTTGTGATATAACCTGGCAGAGATTTGGCACAAAAACTCTCAGGTTACTGTGAATAATATTTTATTTTTATCTGTTTGTCAAGGATGAAGGAATGGTGTAGTTTGGAACGTTTTTGGGGGTTTATCGTGTAGAAGTCTGGACTTTATTTTATTGGTGTTCTGATCTAACCAGTGAGTTTTCAAATCCAAGCTGCTTTACCTGAGTCTTAGGCCTGTTGTTGTTCCTCCTGCCCAAGCTGTGTTCTCTCCTTAGAGCGTGTCCTGCTCTGGAGGCTGTGAATTATTAAACCCTGGTAGCTGCCTCGTGCTGTGCCATTGCAGAGTTCCCAGAAAAGCTCTTTTAAAGCTCCTGTGCAGTTCCCAGACTGTCACTCCATATCCACGTGCAGCTGAGAGCTGCCCCAGCAGGGGCTCAGCAGGACTGAGGCCTTACAGGAGCTCACTAGAAATCCTGGGATTTGTACAAGTTTTCTTAGCTCTCAACATGGATGAGGAGATATTTGCCAGGGTCGACTCAGAAGCATTACACACCAAAAAAGTGGGGAAGAAACTCCAGCCCAGCAGCCCTGCAGGGTCAGGCACCACAGTCCTGAGGGAAGGAGAGCTTTTGGTACCAATCCCAAGGGATCCAGGGCTCAGCCAGCTCAGATATCCGAGGGTACCTCTGCAGGGGTGGAGAGAGGCCAGAGCAAAGTGTGAGGGATGAAAACAAACCAAGCTTTGTTGGTACTGCTGCTCACAGAACCAGCATTTATTGACCATGTCCTTCCCGGGTCTAGAGGGAGCTGTGCCCTGCTCTCCCCCTGCTCGGTTTGAAGGATATCTGCAGATACAGGAGAAGTTTTGCTGGACAACTATCAAGCAGGCAGAGAAGTAATTTTTACTTGTCATTCAGCTGAATGATCAGCCCAAATCCATCTTCTGTTTGTGGCAGTGAAGAGATTCTTTGCTGAGTTTTGGTAATTGCTCTGGTCCTTACCCACAAGCAGGGGACTGGATTCATTCCCCTTCCAGGCAGGCAGCACTCCTGTCTGCCAAAGAGGGTTTTTCTGAGGGATGTGATCCTTTGTAGAAGCAAACTGGTTTTGTCTGATTTTCTTTCCTTTCTACAAGTAAGACAACTGGTTCAAACTAATTAGCCCAGCTTTGCAAGTTAATTTATTGTTACAGCATTGCATTTCCCATGTGTTGCTTCCTCCAAAGCTGAGCTTGGCTCTGATCTAACTGAGGTGCTGTTTACCCATCCTGGGAAGGGTGGAGAGCTCATCTCCTGTGCAGCTGGACTCCTGTGAGACTCCTGGACCCCTGCTCTGGAGCAGGAGCTGTGCAGAGGCTGCCAGAGGGCACAGCCTGGCTCGGGGCAGCCCTGGGCCCTGCTGCCCCTGCTCTGGCCACACAGGCAGGTCCCAGCTCCACTCACCTCATTCCAGCTGCTCTCCCAGCTCCTCCTCCAGCTCACTTGGCAGGGCAGGATTTCCAGTTTGTTATTTCATCCCTGCTACCCATATTCTCTGCAGCCTGTAGTGCTGGGTTATACCTTATGAATTACCAGGATAATTCACAGGCACTGATAAAACATATTTATCTGTTTTCTTACTACGCAGCAGATGCCACATTTCCTTCCTGCAGTGAATTTCTTCACAGTTCACCCTGTCCCAGAGATCCCTGGCAATCCCAAGGTGTAGATGCAGCCAGGGTGTTTCTCCTCTCCCTGGACTGGGTTTGCACACCAGCATTGCCAGGGTACTCATGGAAGTTTTGTTTTAAAGTACTTTGGGGAAATAAAGCTGAATTCCTGATTTAAGCCAGAGGTCTTACAAACAAAAGATTCAGGAAATTCAGAGATATGGAATAGGCTGAGAAAACAAAAAATTAAGTGTGAATAAATATGGAGATGGTGATTATTGCCTTTGGATTTGTCCTTTATGCACCCATTAAAACCTTGAAAGAAAAAGACAAATGATGGTGTTGTGGCTAAAATGAGTGCAAGAGCTGCACCTACCCTGTGCTAGGAACTCAGGGAAGAGGATGCCATCCTGAGGGAAAATTCCAGTTGTTAACACAGGCTCTGGCTCTCCAAGAAACTCAGAGATCTTTACTTGTCTTAACCATTGTGAAGGGGAAAAAAAAACCTCCTTTCTAAATGTCTTGCTTATTAAGCCAGTCATGCATTGCTCTGTAGGCTGTAAAGCAGTGTAACATGCACAGGGGGCTCATAAGCATATTTAGTGTTAGGGAATATCATTTATACAGTTTTTATATTGTCAGTATTACCCCTAGAGAATGAGATTAGACTTTAAACTACTGTAAATCTACGCTTTTGCTCACCTTTGTATAATTTCGTTTTTTAATAGAATGAAGCCCACATAAATGAATATTTGATTAAGGGATAAACCTGATAAAAGAATACATTTATTGCACACAGATTTATTCAAATCTTTGCTATATAATACAGTAAAGTGCTATAAAATGGTCTGTAGCTTGCAGTCAGCTGCACTGAGGAGATGGTGAATATTCTCCAGAAAAGATTAATTTGACAACATCACATTGTCTTTCCTGTGTAAGTGGGGGCACAGCTGCTCCCAACACGTTAATTCCTCAGAGGTGGTTGCTCTGTGACGTGGTTAATGCCATGAAATTCAGTTTATTGCACAGCAGCAAAAAAAGTATTTTAATTTCTGGAGAATAATGGAGGGTGTTATAAAAAAGGAAATATTTAACTATGCACTTTCTGTTCGCTGATCAATGATGTCTCCTGGGTGGCTGCACTGGGCTTGGGCTGTGGCATTTACTTTTCTCTCTTACAGGTATTCCAAATACATCCATTGAACTTTCCTTGAGAAATAAAGGGGATTGGAAGGAATTATGGAAACCTGTTCCAAAGTTTAGACAGCCCACAGTACCCTCATCTTACCTTAATTTAAAAAATAATATTTAAAATTTAATAAGAACATAAAGAACAGCTTCCACTAGGAAGAAACCATGTGCAGCTTCCTAATGATCATGAGAAAAAGGAAAAGAAAAAACCCAAACCACAAACAAACCCCACGGTGCTCAATCCTTGCATTTCTGCTGACCCCCCCAGGCTTTAGTAATTCCCCACTAGGTTTATGACAAGAATTTTCATCAGCCAATAGCCTGAAACTAATTTTAGTCCTTTCTTTGGAGGCTCCCAAACATCCCTCTGGAGTTGTTATGTCCCTGGCTCCTGTGATCTTTATTTGTGCTTCCATCCAAAATATGTATTAAATCATCTCAGTTTGGAGAGTCGGAGCCTCCTTAAAACCACAAAACATTCAATTACTAATTAGCTGTTTCCTGTTCCTAATGAAGTGAACATGTCGGATTTGGATTAAAATTCAGCTACTGCTCTCCTCTGTTTATGGTTCCAGATGTTTTTGTTTTATCTAGGAGGTTACTTTGACAGCTACTGCTAAATGATAAATCACTCATATTATAGCTGAAATGCATTTTGAAATTGAAATGTGGCGAACTTGGAGATTGCTCCAAGGATCAGTGTCAGTTTGCAGGTCAATACTTGTTCGTTCCTTAGGAGTGCTCGGTATTGGCGTATGTAAAACAGGAATGGCAGAGATGTCAACATTATACAAAATGCTGCTCCATATTATCATTTTGCTATCATCTTCCAGATCAGTTCTTGCAGATTTAGCTGGGTGGATTCATGATTCATTGTATAATGAACGGGGATATGGATTCTTGTTAGCTTCAGTTTCTGTGGGCATTTCAATATTTATTTTTTTCTCTGGGCTTAAAGTTGCTTAATGTGAAAAATCACAGTTGATAGGTACTATAACTAGGAATATTTTTATGAAGTGCTTTTCTGCTTCGTTCTCTAAATAAAGAAATGGAATTTTAAGAGAAATGTGGTGGTTTCTGAATGAAAGAACAGTTTTCCAAGAACAGATCCTGATTTACATTTTTTGAAAGCAGTGCAGTTTTAACACCCTGTTCCCTGGCAGGTTTTGTGCAGTGACAAGGGTGTGTGGTAAAGCTGGTGCCTTGTCCCTGGGTCTGTCCCAGGAAGGCAGCAATCCAACACGGGCTGCCTTTGGGAGAAAAGGAGTGTTTGATTAAAAAAAAGCCTTAAAGGAGGAAAATCCAAATCAGAGTGTTTGCAGCCTGTCCTGAGCCATTGCTGGCAAACACCAGGGCGAGTCTTTGTCCTTTCTTGCCCAGGTGTTGTCACCCAGTGCCTCCTTTTCCTGCACAAAATGTGCCCATGTGAGGGACAGTTGAGTTTATATCACTTTAGACCTGATCATTTGGCTTGAGGAAGAAAAAGATCCACAACCAAGTGAAGAAAGCACCTAAATGTCAGTTAATTATGAAACGTTCAACTCTGTAATTGACTTTTTTCTTCTTTTTTGTTTCCCTCCAGAAAACAGAACATACATCAAACCAACCATTATGTACTGAAGGAACCACCTACTGCTGAAAAATGTATAATGACCACTATTTGAAGACTATATAGTTCCTGAGAAATGTCCCTTCCAACCTCTGATGCCTTCAGTACTGTGTGAGGAACAGGATTTGTAGCATGAAACTTGAAGGACAATTTCAAGCAATTTACTGTTGCTGCATTGAAAACTGCCGTATTAAGAAATACTGAGACTTTTTACAAGCTTACCATACCAAACCAAGCCTGTCACAACAGATCATTTTTAGGTCCCTGGAGATAGAAAGGAGTTTTAGTATTTTTAAGCACATACATGAATTATTTCTCCTCCCCACCCTGCCCCAAAAAAGAACTTTTTTTTTTTTGTTTCCTTAGGAGGTGGCTATTACTGAATAGCAATGGCACAATGATTTTAAGCCACAATGGTCCTCACTGGCTGTACATCATACAAGTCCAGTTTATCACTGAAACTGTTCAACATGGAGCTGTTTCGATTGTGTTTATAAATTAAGCTTTGTTTACTGAAGCAGATACTCGATATATATTACGTTTTAAAAAGAAATGTGTGTACATTTTTTAAAAGAACGATGTAAAAATTGTCCTTTCATTAGATGACCGATTCAAAAGTGTGAGCTAAACCCTAATAGCTGATGTAATATGAGGATTATAATTGATGCTTTTTTTTTTAATGCTCAGTTCAGCTTGGCTTTTGGTCTTTTAAGATGGAAAAATGAATATGCAGTAGAGTGTTAGATAATGGAAACTTTTAAGTATGGTTTCTCTGTTGTACCATATTAAGTTAAAGTACACATTCTTTGTTAAAAATGTTCTTGCTAAAAATACAGTATTAAAAAGTTTTTTGTTTGACTTTGGAAATCTTTTAAGATTTTTTTTGGACTGTGAATTCCCATAGTAACTGTACTAATGCAAACCAGTATTTTGCACTATTAAAAATACTTGAAGAAATTACTTAATAAAGAGGGTGGGTTAGTATTAAACATTTTCCTAATTATTGTATGCTCCAGATTCTGAACTTTGCAACTGAAAGCTTCCCTTCTCAAAACATGGGGCTGAGGGCTGGTTTGAGTCAGGTGGAATTAAGGGATCACCTGTTCCCTCTTTATTTTAATTCCTGGGTCAAAGGCACGGAGCTGATTTCCTTACAAACTCCTGTTTGTGTACACATGTTTACACACACCTGCCCTGAATATAAATCACTGTCACTTAAAAACAAGAAAGACCTTTAAATGGATCTACAGGGAATATATTCCCTATGACTGTGTTTACTTCTGGCTACATCTAAATGTAGAGTGTTCACAATTCCTTTCATTTTTAGCACTACATTTTTTGCTCATTAGCAGATTTTTGTAAACAGACTGCAGAATAGAATCACCTGATTTTTTTTTTTGTTCCTAAAAGAAATCTTTTAGCTTAACCACTCTCAGTTCAAAAAAATGTTGCCCTTTGTTCTACAGGTGATCAAGTGACTTATCAGAATATTCTTCTGATGTACAAATTGGGTTTGTTCCATATTATTTTTATATCAGCTGTTGTAATAACTGCATTAATCATGCTGCCATTGATCAAACCATCAAAAGCTGAATGACACAAAGAAACAGGAGCATTAGGAATTGTGTCCTGATTCTTAATAAATGCCCATGTGTGAATAAAACATCACAACACCAGAACTTAAATTGTACCTTTAGGTATTATATTAATTTTAGTCTCATTTCCAGTGCGATTTCCTGAAGTGAGGGCTGGAATTTATTTCTAAAATGTTATTTTTAAAAAGGAGTTGAAGCAGCCCTTGGGGTGCTGCAGCATGTCTGGCTGGCCCAGTGCTGG
Organism: Thryothorus ludovicianus; assembly: GCA_013397245.1. NCBI lineage: Eukaryota > Metazoa > Chordata > Aves > Passeriformes > Certhiidae > Thryothorus > Thryothorus ludovicianus. Next base: position 372,432 of record VZTB01011685.1, on the reverse strand, counting down.
CAGTGCTCCTGTGAGGTGCAGATTTTGAAGAGAGATCTTTGCTCAGTTATCCAGTATTGTAGTTTAGAAAGACATTTTGTAACCAAATAGCTCAGTCTTTAAAGTACCAACATATTTGCACTTTTCTTTCATCTCCATAAAGGCTTTTTGAGCATTTTTCCCCTCAGTGGCTGATGTACACATTCCTTAAGGCATCACTGAGCCTGGGTTGGTGAGCACGAGTTGATTCCTGATTTTCCCATCCCAGATTGGTTTTCAGCACCAAAACACTGACAGATGATGTTTGGGAGACTGATAAACTTGAGAGGCTGACTGCGTTGTTTTAGGTGGCTCCTGGTAAGAATGGACCAGGCCAGGGGCTGAGGGGTTTGGGTGTCAGCTCAGCCTGACCCTGTGTGGGAGCCCCCTCAGCCTTCACCACCACACTCCTCCTCACTGGAACAGCCCCAGCTGGCACCCCGAGAGGGACACACCTCTTGGCTTGGGGTTTTCGGGTGGTTTTTTTCCTGGGTGTGGGGCAGGGGGACACGGGCAGCCCCTCCTGCTGCAGTGGGGGCTCTGCTGGGCGTGTTTGGGGTGCAGCACCCGCAGCCCCCTGCCAGCTCTGGCTCCCTCAGAGCCTGCCCAGGCGTGGGGGTGCCCTGTGGATGGCCATGGAGCCGTCCCTGGTCATGGCAGTGGGTGCTGCATGGCAGCCGTGCTCTGAGGGCCATGGGGTGCAGAGCAGAGGATCAATCGTGCCCAGTCTCCATGTGAGGCCTGGATCTGTAGGAATCCACAGTGGGAACACTCCTGTGGAAATGCACGGCTCTGCACTAAAGCCTGAGTGCTGCCCCAAGCAATTGCAGCCTCCACGGAAGCGGCCTGTAAATACATTTATTTACAGGCTGCTTTTGGTAACGTGACAAAATGTGGGCTGTCCTGAGTTGTTACAGATTTCCTTCATGGCCTTGGCTGATCTCCACAGCCCCTGCTGTCCTGTGCATGCACTGGGCCCTAAATTCACGTGGGACAATTCCCAGCCTGGGCTCGGATCTGGATCTTGGTTGAGAGGCTGACTGCGTGCACTCCCCACCTTCCCCCTGCTGCTTCTGCAGCATCCCCTGGCCCTGCTGTCCTTGCTGGGGTGGGGACAGAGAGGGGAAGGAATTTACAGAGGGCTTTTTCTAAGCCAGCTCGTGTGCTGTCATCATTTCTGATAAATACTGCAGATGTTGAAGTGCTTGTAAAATCACCAATAATAAACAATCTGACTTTAGTTCTGTCTGCAAATAAGGGCGTCTTTGATGATTTGAAGCTGAGATGGAAGGGCAGTAAAAAAAGTATTTTTATAATGATGTATTATGGATGGATAATGATTTGCTACTGCTTTATATTTGTACATCAGAGAAATCAATCGAAATGAGCCAGTTCAGTGTCAGCTGAGCACAAATGCTGCAGCTTTTGTGGGTGCTGCACCCACCCTTGCCTCTAGACCTGAACCTGTTTGGATCTTCTGTTGGAACAGAGCATCCTTTGCATGAGCATTTGGGTGTGGGCATCTAAGGCAAAGGAAAAAATCCTTTTTTGGAGCTCATTTTTTAAAATAAGAACTCCCATTTTTCTGAGTTTCAGTTACAAATGCAGTAAGATTTTACTACATCTTCATTATAGGATTCTGTTGGCATAATCCAAAACTGTGAAATCAAATACAGCACCATACATTAAAATGTTCCTATGATAAGTGAAACTTTAAAAACTGGATGCTTTATAATAGTTTAGCTATTTTAACATAAATTCAGCCTTGCATGTTTGAAAATGCTTTCACAGCTCTTTCAGGAAGGACACTGGAATGTGTATTCACTGAGCAGTAGATCCCTTTCACCATCTATTATTTTGCTGAATATATATATATATATATATATATACCTGCTGCTCCTGGTACCAGAACAAGTATTCTGGGATAAATTCTGGCTGGTCAGAGGGAAGATGGAGATGAAGCAGCCAGAGAAGTGACACGTTCATATTGAGCTATACAAAATCAGTCCAGCTCTAATTAATCACTGTATGCTTCACTCAGCCCCCAGTGGGCCAGACTTACTTTTCACAAGAAAATCCAAAGTAAAGCAGTGGAGACAAGCTCAGTCCTTTAGAGCTGTTACCTGAAATGATTTTATTATGGTAAGGTTTGTATCGCAGCTCCCTCCCATTAATTGTTGCAGTCCAGCACCCCTGAGGTTATTGAGAGTTTTTGCTGTACTCAGCCTGATTTAAATGCTCTCCATAAGGCACTTGGATGTCCCAGCAGCACATGGATGGACCAGGACACCTTTGGGACTGCAGGAGGGGCAGGGAGGTGTTGTGGTGACCCTGCTCTGCTTTTGGAGAGCTGGACAAGGCACAGGGAACCTGCAGGGTGCTCCTTTAGGATCTGGGCTTTGCCTGAAGCTTTAATCTTATTAAAAGCCACATGCCTAAAATGAATTGTCCCCCTCCGTCCACCAAAGTGGCCAAACAGGATAAACCACTGGCATTAAATGAAACAAGATGAATTGACTAAAAAGAGAGGAAGGAATTAACAGGAATGAAAAATAAACCTTAATTCGCTCCAGTGCTGGTAGGATTTGGCATTTAACTTCAATCATATGTTTCATTCTGTGTCAGGGAGAAATACCTGGTTCGTGTTTCCCCTGACAATTCCTGCCATTAGCTGAAAGTGTTTATTCCCAGAGCTGTGCTGCCATCAGTTGATGATGCTGGGGCACTTACAGAGAGAGGTTTTGGCAGGAAAAATTCTTTAACATTTGGGACATTATTATGAAACATAATACTGTTCGTTGTAGATCAGTCCAAAGCTATTCCATGCAAAATTGTTGCATTCTCTTCCTTGGTGTCAGCTGGAGCAGAGGGGGAAACCACATCCCTAAAAGTAAGAAAACAGACCAATAATGCTTAAATAACAAGGAATAAACTCCCTGTTGGACTTTTTCTTGATAGTTCTGTAAAACTGCTGAAGACAGAAATGGTACACCGAAATTTTTGGTGGCAGATCAGTGCTTTGCATTTTATGTGATCATTTACACCTGTGCAAAGTAAGTGTTTGATAGCATTTGACAGCTGATTTAGTAACGTTTGACACCTATATTACAATGTTGAAATGACTCTACAATGTGCAAAGCAGTGGAAAAAGTTCTTGATTCTTTTAATGGCTTTTTCCTTATGGTTGAATATTGAGATTCCATTCCAAAGGAAAAAAAATATAATTCCTCACATCCTGGCTGTAATTCTTAATTTCTTCTACTATGTTATGTTCTGCTCATACTAACTTGGAAGAAAAAAGAAAAGAGCATGTAGGGAAAAGAGAAAAGCAATTGTGTTTAATCCACAGCCTGGATTCACAGGTGCTGACTCTTACATCAAACCAAACCCAGCTGGAAAGAGTCAGAGAAGTGAGAATCTGTCACTGGGATGAGAAACCCTGCAGGACTAAGAACTCCTGATGTGTAAAAGCTGGTGAGTAAATTGCATGGGTTTTATAGTTATTAGTTTTTTTTAAATTAACTGAAATTTTCACCTAATGAAAACTTTGTGCTTTCACTGAAATTTATTTTGGCTTCTTCAAAGCAAACCCTCAAGAAACTCCCAAGCCAGGGTATTTGTTTTTTGCTGTTTGAAGATGGGCAGTAACAGATGGTTCAGGATTCCTGCAAGAAACAGGGGGTTGATCAGTTTGATATTTCTGGACCCATTGGAAAAAAAAAAAAAAAAGAAAAAAATCACTGTCAGCAATATCATCTCTGTGTATAAAGAGTTGCTGCAGTTCTGAGTTTACAAATGGAGCTCTTCCCACCCCAGGACAGCAAGCCCAGTAAGAAGGATCATGGACACAGCATAACCCTGTCTAATTTGTACTGTACAATTTCTCAAGACACAGCGATTTCAAATGCGATTGCCAATGTTGTGTGTTGACAGGATGTGATATCTTAATGAAAATAATAATACTGTTTGCTCATCTGGTACCAGGAAAAGCCTCTCAGGCTGCACACATGAAGCTGAGCTGATGCAGTGTAGCATGAGTGAGTTAAGTGTCTGTGAAGTTCATGGACTGGTGAGGAGGCAGGACCAATTTGCCAAGCCTGGAATTACTGACAGGCTGGATGACCCATGGCCAGGCTGTCACCTTACTTTACATTGCACTTTGCAGCACAGCCTGGCAGAACAGAACCTGGGAAAAATGACTCCAGCAGGAGATTGCAGGATTTTCAAGGTTACCAGCGTTGGATTGTCATTTCCTAGATCAATTCCAGTGGCCTCTTGCTGGCACCTATTGATAAGGCAGAGAGCAGCCTCTTGCTTTGCCATCACTCAGAATTAGACTCCCCCACGTTCACCAGAGTCTGTCTCTTGGTCTCCACCACTTGCACAGAAATCAAAGCTCCCCGTGCCCTCCCTGGGTTCACCTGCAGTGCCTGGCTCAGGGCAGCCCAGCCAGCTGGCACGAGTGGAGGGTCTCAGATGTTAGCCAAAGGACAGCTAAGTTATTTATTTTAAACAAGAAAAAATAAAGCAGGACATTCAGCTCTCTCAGCATGGCAGCTGCAGCTGAGGGAAAGGACAACAACCCAAATATTTATTGTGTGTTTTGTACCCAGTAAGGGCAGCAATCACTAAAGGATCAGTCAGGGTCCTGCTCGTTCTCAGGGAAGGATATTTCCAAGGAGGCAGTGTAGTGCACCCCACACCTGAGACCTGACTCCTCTTCCCTCTGTGGTTCCCAGACAGGAATCTCCACTGCCGTGTGCTGGGGTGTCCTGGAGAGGGGAGGCTGGAGGAACAGAACAGCTGCAGATGGGCCTGGTGAGTTTTGGCTTCAGTTTTATTAGGAATTAGGGACTGGAGATCCCTTGCTGATGAGCACATCCCCAGCCCATTAATGTCAGCCAGTGATGCTCACATGGCACAGAGAGCTGATCTCGTCCGTGTGTCTGTCCAGGCTCTGACACACAGCCCCGAGCCTGGGCCTCACCCAAACAATGACAACTTAATGAGGGTTTACTCTGTGCTCTGTGTCTCTACAAAAGTAATTTTTAAATAGCAGAATGGAATAATATTTACTCTACAGCCTCTGCATTGTTTATTCCCCAGTGTCTATCTTACAGTCTTGTAAGATAGAAATAAATATTTACTCACTCTTCATTCATGCAGTTTATTCTATGTAGAACTGCAGCCAGCTCTGCTCATCCTATTGCCTCTCAGCTGGATGCTATAAAGAAAAGAAATTCATTGCTGTTAAACTTAGGTATGTGATAAAAAGGACCAAAAAAGTTTGTGCTGGCTCCTGCCTGCATTTTACTGCACGTGCCCCCTCCCACCCCATCCCCTCTGCCAGGGTGGGGGAGTGTATGTGGGTAAAAATCAGATTACCTCCAGCTCATTACTGTCCACTGACACAGTTCCTCTGTAAAAACTTTTGATGAATAGTCAGCATCTAATTCCTCAGTAATAAAAAACCCTGAGTTGCTTGCAATCATTATTCCAAATGGAAAAATTAATTGTAAATAACTGGAAGTCAATTAAGGCTGGGTTCTGCCGGGTAATGCAAATCTTTTATAGTTTTGTTTCAGTTAACTGCCTCATTAATGATTTATAGATGTGTATACAGCTGTGGGAACCATAGCATTATCTAATGCACTCAGAGAATAATTACATATGAAAAGAACTACGCGGCTCAAGGGAAAAACTCAGAAATTACTTACTGCCTTAACTTCAACCATATTAAGATGCAAAGCATTTAGAAACCAACTGTGATGTTTTATCATATTCTTGAGGTTTCATATTCTTTATAAAAAGGGAAAAATAATTCTTTCTAAAAAAATATTTGTACACTTCAGTATTACACAGTACACAAAAATCAAGATGTCTCAGCTGAGAATGTCAGCATGTATTTATTATTTAAAAGCTTAAGTTATAAAACATTCCCATTCCCTTTGTACATCTGTTGTACAGGAATAAAAGACATTTCCCCAGTTAAACAATTCATGGGCATATGCATCTATCTCCCTGAATTACACAGAGACAGGAGTAATTTTGGGAAGACTTCCTTCAGGAGTCATTTTCCTGAATATACAAATACACTGGAACTTTTTCTTTAGTGATGCCAGTTTTGGAAGTTTGAGGAGTTTTTTGTAAAATGCTATTTTAACTCCTGAACCTGAAATTTGCACCACTTGCTACTTATTTCTTATAAATTCTAATCCAGTGGTAAACTGCTGCTGGATATTTGGAACCACCATAGAAGATCTTTTGCTTTTAAATCTGCTTTTCTTCATTCTGAGGGCAAAGGAGAGGTCAGGGTTTTTCTTCCCAAACCCAGACATTTTCCACGTAGCTGTCCCCATAACAGTGCAGGTCCCCAGAGCTCCTGGCACTGCTCTGGGAGAGCTCCCTGTGTCAGGGCAGAGCCCCAAGTGTTCTCTGCACCCTCTGTGCCCCAGACCAGCCTTCATCCTCATCCTGAGCACAGTCACCATCCCTGCTCTTGTCCACAGAGTGGCTCCAGGAATATTGGGGTGTTCCTGGCCAGCTGCTGCTGCTTTGAACCACAGCCTGGTCACTGGAGCTTCCTCAGAGCCACCTTGTTCAGCTCCCAGAACATCCTTCCTCTCTTCCTTACCTACCTTCTTCATTCCTCTGCTCCCAAAACTTCCTTCCTCTCTCTTCCTTCCCCACTTTTTTTATTCCTCTGCTCCCAGAACATCCTTCCTCTCTTCCCTCCCCACTTTTTTTATTCCTCTGCTCCCAGAACATCCTTCCTCTCTCTTCCTTCCCCACTTTTTTTATTCCTCTGCTCCCAGAACATCCTTCCTCTCTTCCCTCCCCACTTTTTTTATTCCTCTGATCCCAGAACATCCTTCCTCTCTCTTCCTTCCCCACTTTTTTTATTCCTCTGCTCCCAGAACATCCTTCCTCTCTCCCTTCCCCACCTTCTCCATGAGTCAGCTCTTCCCCAGCCCAGTGGTGTTGCTGTTTTCTCAGTCTGTGTGATGTGATCTGTCTGTGCTCTTTCCCCCGTCTGATTTAGCACTTTTTTTTTTGCCATACATTTGGCAATATTAAAAACCTGGCCCAGTTGTCTATTCGAACTATACAAGGCCAGAGGGAGGCAAATAAAATTTTTTATTCTGTCTGCAGATGTTCAGGCTCTCACATAGAGCCTGTAACTATCCTGTACCACTTACTCATTTCCCAAATCACGTCAGCACGTTCCACCAGGTAGGAAAGAAAAACAACCAGCCTGATGTCCTTTGCTGGGGAGGAGGAGTGGGGAAAAGACACCAGACACTCATTCCCAGTTTTCCCAGTGGCACCAAACCACAGGCACAGCCTGGCCACCAGCCTGCTGCTGCTGGCCAGCTGGCTGTGGGATTAAGTGGAGCACAGAAATTCTCCGTGTCCTGCTTGCTGTGCTGGAGAGCTGCTCCCACAGATGAAATACACAAGTTTTATTCTATGCAGAAAATCCACGGTAGGTTCTGCTTCGTGCCTTTTCAAAAGCAGGTTTAGGTGTTTGTTACAATGCCCGGAACAGAAGGAAATTGTTGGCTCCAGATTGTACTGATAGAATAATTCAGGGTGATGAGGTCTCAGGAAGTCATTTGTCCCCAGCTCCTGCTCAAAGACTTCTGCTACCACATCAGTGACCTGGAAGTGAAGGCAAAAGCATGAGAACAAGGTTTTTGGAGGTTTTATTGCTAGAGAATGAAACAAATAGACAATTGAAATTGTCATAAAATATTTATAACTCTACAGTGGTGTAATGAAACATTATATTAATCTACAGGGGAAAATTAAGGACTGCAAATCAAGTATCATTTAGCATTAGAAAAATGTATTTTTAATTCTAAGCTTTTGAGGCTGTACAGCATAACCTGCATAAGGAACAGCTAAATTAATCAAGATTAAGCTGTCTGGGGTGATTAAAGACACAGCTACAACCTTTGGCTTGTGACATCCTCGTAGACATCCTTCTGGAGTTGTAGGCACAGAGTTACATGGCCTTGGTGGCACTTGAATGTGCCTTGGAATATTCTTGTGGAGGGCCTGGGCTTGGCACCTTTTTGTTCAACACAATCTGCCCATTCCTACCTTCTGCTATCTCTGTTTTTATGTTTTATTTCACAGGTACCACCACAGGTGGTTCCTTTAAGTCTTCCTGAGCAGTAGCCAGTAGTCCTTATGGCCATTTCTTGCTTGCTTTTAGAAAATAAAAAATGTAAAAATGGGCAAAATATTTGGCAAACCATCTCCTAATAGGCAAAAAAGTTCAGTAATTGCTCTTGTTTGACTGTAGTTTATCACATGTTGCACTGTGAGCTGAAAGGATTTTAAGGATTCCCAGTTCTGGTTTTAATGTTCTTTAGAATCAAAAGGGTGAAACAAAGGCACATCACCATGATGAGCTGTATGATGGGGACAGGCAGAAAAGCTCAGCCCAGAGCTGCCAGCTCTCCCCTTGCCTCAGTCAGAGCTGTGCTCCACAAGGATGCTCCCTCAGAGACAAAAACAACAATGCAGATCCAATTTGCATCTCAGATCTTCCGCCCCTGGGAGAAAAATGGGATCACGAAATCATAAACTGGAAGTAACATTTGATTGTGAATTCCTGTGCCGTTTGAAATGCAGCTTGGAGATGGGATTGCTGCACTCAGTGGCTCTGCCATCCTTTCCTTTCTCAGTCCCACACCCAGGCTGGGGATCAGCCACAAGAACAAACCCAAAGCCACGACCTTTGTGGTGGGACAGGGACAGGACAGGGATGGGAGGGACAGGACAGGGATGGGAGGGACAGGAGGCCTCTGGGGACTCCCCATCCCAGTGGAGATCCCAAGTTCTCAAGGTGACAAACTCATTCCTTCAGCAAGCACAGCTCAGTTTCTCTTCTGTTTTCGCCCCCTCAGTCAGATAAATTCTCATAACTGAAAAACCATGGCCAAGGAAGCATTTATTTGTTTCTATATGACGTTCCCCATCTGAAAGATTTGTAAATCAGACCCAAAAGTCACTCACAGCAGGTTGAAATCTGCTGTTACAAAGATTCAGTCTGGGAAAAAAAGAGATAAACCCACCCTGAAATAAATTCTGATCTATTATATTTACTAAGAGTCCAATTATGCTCTTCCATTTTATCCAACTCTAGTGGAAGGCAGGGGAAATAATGCATATTTATCAATGTGGTGTTACTCTTTATTCTGCCTGTGTGCCTTTGGCAGTGGCTTCAGAAGATAAATGCTAAACTACCCAGTAATAACTCAAGAGCTTTGCTCTGAGTTCCAGTGCCCTGAAGGAGAGCAGCCCCACTGATCATTTCTCCTCCCGGGTCCAAATTTTGAAGTGTTCCAGTTGGATCAGTGTTGGAGAAAGGATTGTTCCCCCTGATTCCTCCTGGCTCGTGCTGTCCTTCCCGTGGGGAGCAGAGTTTGCAGGAAATGTCTGCCCTGAACCCTCCCCGTGGGCTTTGCAAACATCCAGACAGAGGATGGAGGCCCAGAGGCCACCCCTAAACAAAAACAAACATTTATTTTTAAAAATATTTTTTTAAATTTTTTTAAAAAGCTTTTGCTTTTAAAAAAATTATTTATTCACTTCTTGACTGAAGAAAACAGTACAAAAATGAGGCTGTGGAAATTGTGTACCAAAATATATCTTTCCTATTGTGTACATGAGAATTAAGACTGAATCTTAATTGAAATTAGCAATGAATAAAACATATTCACTTTAATAGTTTATTATTTCCTCACTGGATATATAGTTTATTATTTCCTCACTGGATATGTTTCTCTCACATCAATATGCATTCAGGCACATTTTGTGGACTATAAATGTGATTAGCCCTTCAAGTTATATTTAGGGCATTTTTAAATTGGCCACTTGTACCTGTGTACATCTCATCACTGCCCTTGGAATCTCATAAAATCAGAGAAATACTGAGAACTTCATCAGCACTGTGACCTCGTTTGAAGAGCACCTAAAAATGCACTTACTTTTATTATTTAGCTATATACAACCGAACTGTACATGTGATAGCTAATTTTAAAAACAATATATGCAATTTCATGTTCCCATGGGTGATGAAATAAGTGTTATTTTGTCCTTACAGCTGTTACTCTCTCTCAGCATAATAATACACAAATCAATAGCAGAGAGACAACATTTCATAGTCCTTGCTTGTGCTTTGAAGGTGTTGCATCTAAAGTTTATAGTTGGTACTGGTGTAAAAAGTACTGGTGGAGTTTAAGGTTTGAAGTGCATCAAACGATAAAGTCACAGCAGAAAGTACCAGGATGAAAAGAGAGAAATTTGGACAGCTGGGAAGACTTTGGTGCTATAAATTGTCAAAAAAAATTAGTAATGTCAGGTTTTCATATGGGCTCTAAAAGGGTTTAGAATGTCACAATTAACAGCTTTTCGTAGCAAAGAAGAGAAGTTTTGGAAGTTTGATTTTGTCTGATTTACAAAAGTGTGCACAGCCCAGACCTGAGCCCTGCCTTCACCTCCCAAACCTCCCCCATTCCGTGGGACAGGGCCGTGTAAAAATCCCTAAATGGGGGGTGTGGGGACACAGAGACCCTCACAGGAAAGATCCACCCAATTCCCATTTACAGACAGGACAGGGATGTCAAATCAAGATTAAAGTGACTTGTTGAGTGCAATTTATGGATCTGTGGAGAACTGGCATTTCATCAGCTCCAAATGCTGTGTGCCCAGACCCTCCCAGCTGAGCAATGCCATTACCTGACCAATAAACCTGCAGGAAGAGAGAAGCCATCAAATTCCACAGGCTCTTCAGTTTTGCTGATTTAGGAGGGTGGGGGGACCCTCTGGACGGACACTTGATGAAATCTCCTAATTGCTCATGGCCAATGAAAGCTGGTATCCCTGTGCTGGCCAGGAAAATGATGGGTGCAGTTTAAATTCCACAAGAATTTACATAATAAATTCCACAGGAGGGTCTCTCGCTCTTTGCCCTTCATTTTGTGCAGAAGTGAGAGAGGGTCTGTGGGTGCCCCCAAAATCCTCAGCAGGTGGAAGGAGAGGATGGCAGCAGCCAGTGACATCCAGGACTGACAGGAGTGCAGATCCAGAGTGATTTTAGGGTTTCACTGGTAACATTTCACTGAATTGTGGTGAATTATTTTGTCCTACAGGCTCCAGAGAGAGCTGATGGGATGGGAGTGGTGAGGCTGGTGTGGGTTCTGCTGAGGCAGAGCATTCCAAGCACGGCTGTGCCTCCATCCAGGCATTCCAGGGAGAATTCCTCACCCCGCTGAATCCGTGAGCCCCCCAGGGCACAGAGATTGGCTGGGAAAAAAAAATGGATAAAGATATTTTTAAAAAAATCCCCCTGGGACCATCTCCTGTATTTAATAAGGAAAAGCACCTTCTGTGCAGCCAATAAAAGTTGAGTCTCTCATGAAGATTTATACCATATTACATGCTGAAATTCAATGTACAACGATACCCTTGTGTATACAGTTGTCAGAATAATAATCTTTGTCTGTCTGATCAACTTATATTTTATGCCAACAACACAGCATTTAATATTATACAGTTTCAGAGGAAGAAAATAAATTTATTCATGCAACGACTTGCCCAGTAGCTTAAACAGACAAAGTGAAAAAAAAATAACTTGTAGTTTTTACATTAACTTGTGATCCACAATACAGATTTCTATACAGTTTCAGCAATTTTATGCAGCAAGAAAAACTATGATTCTTAATCTAGTTTCTGAAATTGTCTCACTATGTTATACTGCCATGAGGAATAATACAGTTGGATCTGGCTGCTGCAGTTTGCTTTTGGCATCCTCCTGAAACGAGGAGTCTAAAAATACAAATGGTAATCAACAGCTTCTTTCTATATTCTGCATTGTCACATTCTGTGCTGTATTCTTAGGCTTTGTGTCCCAAAATATAAACCCAGGAACACTTATAGAGAATTTATACATGGACTCCCCCACAACCACAGCAACTCCTTGAGAGAAATCAGTGGAGTCTTCCCACGATATGGGGCTGCTTCCAAATGATGCAAAGCTCTGCCAGATAAGAAAACTTAAGCAATATAGAAAATCTCTGTTGTATGTAGATCCATTAAATCTATTCTCCTAGCAGCCTGTGCAGAAAACTGACAGACTTTGAATGATTTATTGGTATCTTTTTAAGGGCATCTACTTTTTTACCTTACATTAATTTTTCTTTATATAACAATACCTGACAAAAAAAGGGAATTTGGTGGCACCACACCTCCACTCAACCCCCCCCAAAAAAAGCTAAATAAAATATTGGATAGAGGATTGGGAAGGGAAATAAAAGAGGATGGTTAGAAATGTATCTGCACCCTATCAACAAAGGCTGCACACAGAATAGAAAGGGGTGCCACAGCCTTGGAGCAGAGCACTTAAACCTCACCTAAAGTTAAGGTTATGATTAGGGAGGCCCTGGCTCAGGTGCCCAGAGCAGCTGTGGCTGTCCCTGGATCCCTGGAAATGCCCAAGGCCAGGCTGGATGGGACTGGGAGCAGCCTGGGACAGTGGAAGGTGTTCCTGCCATGGCATGGCATGGGATGGGCTTTCAGTTCCTTCCAACCCAGACCATCCTGGGATTCTGTGATTGCAGAGGAAAAGGAAAATTCTTGTGAGAGTGTAACAAACTGGGCAGAGTTCTCCATTTTTATCCAAATCCCGTGGCCGGGCCGTGACGCCTTCAGGGAAGCATTGCCTGATAATCCACTGGTGACTATCATGGAAACTTGTCCAAAAAATTGTGTACTGTTGCACCAAGACACAATTGAATTGCTGTTTCCTCATAACAGGATGTGCTCTGAGGGCCTGAGGAACGTGAGTGATTCCAAAATACACACACAGACACAGAGCTCCTGCGTGGGAAGGAGTGACCAGGACGTGCTGGCCAAGAGCTGGACGTTTCTTTTGCAATCAAAGAGAGGAAACAGCCATCTACTGTCATCCCAATTATCAGAATCTGCCTTTTCAGGCTGCTGTGGACCAGTTTAAATGTGACAATTGGTACGCCAACTTCACTTGTGTGAAATAAAATACACAGGGTTAAAAACAGAATTAGGCAGCTCATGACAGAATGCACATGAGAAGAAATACACCTTCAGTACAGGAGTAGAGAAAAAGCTGAAGTAGGACACAGATTAAATCCAGCTTTGAGATTTATAGAATTTGTTTGCATAGAGCACATTTGGAGCACTTTGATCAGATTAACTGCTCTATATAAAAGCAAACCAACACTTCCAGCCTACATCGTATTGCCCGAGGAGAAAAACAAGAAAAAGTCAGTTACAAATGAGCTGTCCCCCAAAATAACTCAGGCCTTCATGGGTTGGTAGTCTGAAACTGCTGCAGAGAGGTGAGAAAAGGCAGAAGAAAATCAAAACAATCAGAAAAGGGAATGCCTAAAAGCATAAGAGAGCTGTTGGACGAGGGCAGCTGAGCAGGGAGGTTCTGACTGACACCAGCTGGGCACAGCCTGGACGGCTCAGACTCTGGAAATACATTCAGTGATTCATGGCACCGTCTGAGAATTGGAAACCTAGAGCCCAAAAACAGACGTGATCTATTTTTATTGGCAAAAGGAATCACCAGAAACCTCCCCAAATCAGGTCCACGTGATGAAACCAAAACACTTTGAACGTGCAGGGGTTTTATTTGGAACCCAGTCAAATGCACTTTGAAAATTGGTCAGTGTTGAATTAATGCCAGGTTAGTTACTGTTAAAATAGGATTATGGCTTACAGTATTGTAGACACAAGATTTGAAGTAAAAATTAAAGATTCTAGTTCTAATTAAAATACTAGATTCTTAGCCTAAATACAATTTTCATCACTCAACAACTGTCATTTCCAGAATATGCTTTTGTTTGGAAGTAGCTCAGTTAAACTAACTTGAAAAAAACCCAGATTTTCGTTTGTTTGTTTCAAAATTATTCTACACATTCTAATGATCCCTTTAAAAGGTTTCATCCCCTCCAATTACCTTCCAAATATTGAGTAGGAAACTGTGGCACAAATATCTGAGTGCTGCAACTGCACTGCTCGGGAAGGTTTGTGCTCATTTAACCAGGCACATTAAATGGAGCTGCAGAGATTTGTGCCATGTGTTCCCCTCAGATGGTTCCAGAATTCTGGAGCTCCGGGAATGGATCACCTGCCACTCCTGCTCCGTGGGCCCAGCCCTGCCCCTGTGGCAGTGGAATATTTCATATTTAATAAAATAGCCAGGACTTGCTGTACATAGGGAAGAGACTCAACAAGCAAGAGTTGCTCTTTGTTTCTATTTAGACATCAGCTTTTGCATTCACATTATTTATCCTTATTTAGTCTTTACATTTTTTGTCATACACTTGAGGGGTGGATTTCAAAACAGCCAAATTGTGTAGCTGGTGAAAAAGAAAATTTCCTTCTTTTTTCAATACAGATGTATCTTAGGTTAAACTGGGTAAACAAAGTTTTCCTGAGACATTCCTTTACCCACTGGGAAAATTTTGGAAGACACCACATTAAATATTCTGGCATTTCAGACCTCATAGAGAGTCTACTTTTCTAATTTAATAAATTTCACCTGTTTTCCTTTTCATTTCCTAATTTGCTTGTCCCAGCAGTGCAGAATAAAAAGCTAGTTATACAAAACATATAGATTTTATATTTAATGCAAAACGAAGTGGGTAAAAGAAAGCTCCATAAAATATTTTTGCAGGGCTTTTTTGCTTTGAAAGAAATCAGGTGTCCCTGTCCCCTATTAATCTTTTGTGATGCATTCTGTTCAGGGTGGCCAGCAAACTGATAAGATCGTTCCTTCAGATTTCAAAATTACTGAATCTGGAAATAGTTCTCATTTATCTCATGCACTGCTGAGAAAACAATCTCAAATCGTTGGTTCTACTGATGAAACTTCCTTAGCAACACAAGGGCTCCAGAATTATTTTTCAGACCTTGTCAATGCTTCCTGTGAGGTTTCTGTCACTGTCAGCATCCAACACCTCGCAAATGAGTGGGAAAAAAACCCAGCCAGCCCAGAAAGCTGTGATAAATTAATAGAAGGTAAATTAATAGATTAAATGGAATTAGTAGGAGTGATGATAAATGTAAAAGCCCCTAACAATAGTCCAGTGAATTATGTTTTAGATTTATGAAGTGTTTTATCATGTAGATGAGAATCCACAGGGAAGGGACTACGTCCCAGTGGGGTTAGAAAAAAATCAGGAAGGCTGAACACTTGGATTTGTGCATTTCTTTGGGACTGCACCCCAGGAATCAAGGCAGGAGAACCCTCACTGCCTGGACTTGCAAGGCTTTGATGTTGGTCAGGGCACCCCAGCAGGAATCCTGCTTTCCTGAATCCTACAGGCTGCTCTCCCTGCCTCGCTGGCACTTTAAATAGGATTTTTCAGCCACACTCTGTATCATGGTAAATTATATTTAGGCCACAGTTTTAACGCTCACCACCTTCAGTTTATACTGAGTAAGTCTCCAGTGTGCAGGCAGCCCCTTAAACCAGATTTCAACCGTTGTAGAGTCTGTAAAGTGTCAGCTTTTAATGTAATTAGAGCAGACTAAAGTTACTTTATTTCAGGTACCTCCACTCTCAGGTTAGAGAGTGATTTCTGCTGTGAAGATTTCTTCCTTCCCTGACACAAACGTTCACCCCAGTTCTCAAATTCACCAGTACTCATCTGACACTTCACAAGTTGCCAAATGTCTACTCAAACACTGCAAAACCCGGTTTCTGCTGAATTCTAAAGCTAAGTGTCATAGAGGAAGGCTGGAAATTAGCAGGAACGTGTCTGCCCAGGGCTGAGCAGAGCCCCTGAACATTAACACTTTGCTGACTGCACTGGGTGCTGTCTGCCCTTTGCTCAGTCCCTGCTGCCAGGGAACAGCCACCCCTTCCAGCTTGCTCATGCCCTGACTTCTGTTTTTACTTTTTTTTTTTCCTTCAAATTCCTCATAATGTTTTGTAAAGTTGCTTTGATACCTGCTTTTCAGAGTGGCTGTGGCACAGGGTTGTGTTGCCCAGACTGAAGTGGAGATGTGCTGCACAAAACAAACCATAATATTCTTAAACTATCTGGCTTCACCTTTAAATCTTCAACTTCCTCCTTGCAACACTTCAGTCTAAGAAAATCTCCTCTAAATTTTAAGAGTAGGTTAAGAACTCTTAAGAATGACTCAAGAATAGCTTCTTAACCTCCTTCTACATGAGCTGAGTGTTCCCCTCTTGGTTCATTCTGCAGAGATTTCAGACAGACAATTTAAAGCCAAGGAGATTAAATCAGAACAGAAAGGTAGATAAGATTTCAAATGTTCAACACTGAAATATCTACTGCACAGGAACAGTGTGTAGATATAAGCAGGAAACAAATGATGCACAATGAAGTTAAACAGCAACAGCATTGTTAGGATCAAGGGCTTTCTCTTAAAAGTAGTAAAAACTACTCAGTGAAGGAAATGAAAAGATCAGGCAGTTTGTGTAGTTACACAGGTTGGTGTATCACTGAGGAGAGCAAATTCCCTTTTCCCTCCTGCCCCATCCCATCCAAGGGTGACCTGAGACAGTTCTGAGCAAACAGCTCGTGCTGCCTTCACCTCCAGAGCCAGGATTAACAATTCCAGATGAATGAATCAATGTGACAGCAGAAAGCCCTGTCACGGCCTGGATGGCCTCCAGCAGTGTGACACAGGGACACCCCTGCTCAGCAGCCGGGGAGCACCAGCAGATGTGAGAGTCTGGAATGCAAGTCCTCAGCAAAACGGGCTCAGGAGTATCCTCAACCTGTCCTCCACTTCCGAATCTGGGTTTAAATGTCTGATTCAAAGGTTTGTCACCATGGCAGCAGTGCTGTTCAAAGCAGCATGGCCATCTCTGCTCCTCTGGCAGTTTAATGTCTCCTAAAGCACAGAAAATTGGCTGTGCTGAGCCAGGAACAAGGCAATAAATGCCCACAGGAACAGCAGAGCAGCACAGACTGTGCCAGGCTATTCCATGTTCACATTTCTGCTGCATCACAGACACATGTGGGTAACAGAAACATTCACTGGGAAATATTCACTCACTGGGCCCAGGCTAAGGCAGAAATAAACCCTCAAAATTCAGCTACACAAGGTCTGTCTGGATAAAGGACATAAAAAGAAATAACACCCAAAGGGTGTCGTTCACACACCTGAGGATGCTGTGATAAAATCACTGCCTTTAAGGTAGGAGAGTCTGCAAAATGTGCCTCAGAACACAGAATTCTGTTCTGCAAATAACTCTTAAAGTCGTTTTTAATTGACAAATTTTCTCTCAAAAGCTTTAACCAGGATCTCAAAAGCTGTTAAGGCATAGAAGTTGTAGCTCTAATTAAGAACATATTTACTAGATAATAAATAAGGTGATTTGTACAATAGTTTTAGTGGTAGCAGTGAGATGAGTTTTTATCCATTTTAATTATATAATAATGAATGTAGCCTGTTTTTTGTACATTAAGTATACCATAATCTATAATCCCTATCACCCTACTGGTATCCTTATGTTGTACAAGTATTTTAAATACTCTTCCAAGTTGAATGGCAAGCAAAAATATCTCATGAATATATATAATGACATATAGCATATCAACTGTCCCCATAAATGTCATCTACTCATTTGTATAATATCCTGAAAAGCCTTTAAAAAACTGTTACAGAATTGAGGGGTGCAGAACACATGCAGAAAAACAAATTTATTTTAAATAGGGTCAGACTTCCACAGCTAAAACCTCTTGGAATAAAAGGAATGTTGAAGAAAACGGGAAGAGTAGAAGTAAGCGAGTTTAACAACCTTCCTTACTCTTCCTAAATTCTCAGTAAATACTATTTATTTATTTATTTGAATAGTTATGAACTATGGTGCCAAAGACACAGAGCTTCCTCCCTGTACATAATTTAAGCAATGAAATGTCAGAAACAAAGCATGAAAGGTAAAATCTAATATTAAAAAAAATGAAATGTGGACTCCTGGATATTATAGTAGTCAAATATTTCTTTAAAATTAAGACAATTCGAATTATTGTCCTATATAAAATAAGGGTTTTAAGTGACAGTGGAACTAGTCATTCTGACATTGAGCATGTTATTTTGTCAGCTGACAACCAGAAAAAATTAAATGCCAGAAAGTTCAGTGTTCAAAGGGATTTCTCAGCAGAGAGAAGATATTGTGTATGTAATAGATTTCAACTTTTAAATATTTGCTATATTTCTATATTACATAAATAAAATCCCATACTCTACCATTCTATATTATAAATACATTGCATGAGTTCAAATAAATGTTTTATGTTGTCCCCTCCCTCATTTATACCTTTAAAAATGTGCAGCTATGATTTATGCTTTTGAGGATGGCATAATAGAATTTGACATTTTCCAGCTGAGGTGTGGCCTAGTTCCAGCTCCATGCTTCATTACATTGTGCTCCCTTTGAGAGGATGAGAAGAGTAAAAATAGCCAAGTTGTTAAAAATGTAGAAAGCATAAATGAATTCTCACCAGATGTGCTGTTCAATTGTCATTTTCATAAAATTATGGTTGTTAAACTTTTGCTTGCCATGACGTGCTAGAAATCAATATGTGCTATGAACAGGGTGTCTGGAGGGATCCCTCCCTGCTCATCAACATCTCCCTGCTTTGGATTCTCCCATAATTTCAATCTGGGGGGACTCCCAGGGTGCACCCTCTGCCATGGACCACCAGAGCATCCCTGCACCCAGAAACTGCACAGAAATATTACAAGCAATGCAATGATTAAGTCAGAAAAGTGAATACTTTGAAAGCTTTTAACACACTTGTCTGTTTGGCAATGAACGAATGAGAGTGTCAGCAACACCTAAAATGTGTTTTCCTTATCCTGCTGGGCAGATTCAGGATGTTTTTATCTTAACATCAAAGCAGTTGGGTTTGGCACCAGGTGACAGAAATGCCTCACAATTCACTGAAATCTGCATTGCTGAGTGCTGGGACTAATGTTCAAGTGTAGAGCCTATTTTAAGCCTGTTCTCTCACTGGAAGATGAATTTAAAGTAATTGTTTGACGGAAGAAATGGGAATTATGCTGCTTTACCCTCTGTGGGCTCCTGCACACAGATGACTTGCTGAATGTCAGGAAGTTTGGGATGAAGATTTCTGCTGTCTGAAGGAAAAGTGCTGTTCTTTGGTTAAAAAAGTTGTTACAAACAAGATAGCTGAGGAGAAAGATTTGTCAGCTTCCCTCTGAATGGCAAAAGGTTGAGTAGATTACTCAATATTTGTCAGGTTTGAGGTGATTGCCTGTCACTACACAAGAAGTGAATAATATTGACAGCTTTATCAGATCAAAATTCAGAGCCTGCAAGGATGTGTAGCTGCATCTCACAGAACTTTGCAAAGACCTTCTGTGGCAGGAACCTGTTGGGCTCGGCTGGGAGGAGTGGGAGAGCCACGGGGTGGTCCCTGCTGAGGGGTCACATCCCAATTCCCCTGCCACATCACCCAGTGCTGCTGGAACACCTGGGGTGCTCAGAAAACAGCCTGAGTAATTCTCTGGGTGCTGGACTGACATCCCAGCTTGTTCTGAGCCACTGGGGACATCTAACGTGGAGCTCTGGCTTAAAAAATTAATTATAGGGTATTCTATTATTATTATTTTTCCTGCACATCCTGATTCACTCGAGAAACTCCTGGACAAGCTGACATTTCTGAGCAATCCCTGGTGTAATCCTGCCCTCAGCTGCTCCAGGGGAGGCTGGATGCAGCTTTAGGGGAAAAGCCTGGATCTCCTTTGGGATCAGTGACCCTGCTCCTGATGGAGAGGGCACCTGGGCTGCTGCAACTGCAGAAGGGAGAAAAGAGAATAACAGGGAGGGTCAGCAAAACCTCGACAGGGTAATCTGGGAAATGTGGGGCTGGATGGGAAAGGAGCCAGGATTAAACACAGAAATAAAATCAGCTGTGACTGGAAAGGGGAAGCAGGAATTGAAGGGATAAACTGGGCTGCAGTTAGAGAGAGAGGATGGGGTGCAGACTGATTAAAATAAAAGAGGGCTGGTATTGGGTGAGGGCTGGGAAATGCTCATCTGGAAGGAAACCAAGTCTGATAAAAGGACAATTAGAGAATGGTTTATAGATGGGGACAAAAGGTAAGTCTGGGAAAAAAAAAGAATCAAAAAATAAGTAAAAACTTATTTAAATCTACTCAGCAGAGGAATACAGCCACTCATCAGGTATTTGTCTTCATCCCTTGCCTCCTACCTAAAGATTTGGCAGTATCACAAATACAGATGTTTTTATTTCTCATTTCATTTAGACTTCAGCATGAACTCCCTCTATGTATAGAGGTCAATGGGAAAAATCAGATCCTTCTGCTAAAGTCAAGATCAAAAGTAATGGTTGTAAACATTGCTGAGCAATATCTCACTTCAGGAGACTGAATAATTTGTTAGAATATTAGAAAAATGAAAAAAATTTGTGCAAAACAGCTGCAAGCTCATAAACTCCTGAAAGACAAATATTAAATCATAAAAATGTCCAATTTTTATCAGTCTTTGCACCAGCAGTGTGCAGCATTATTCTGCTGGTTTTAGAGAATTTGTTACCTCATCCCATTAGTGAATATATTAATTAAAACTATACCTGTTATTATAATTTCCAGTCATTAACATGACAAAAAAATAATCTGCAAGATTTTAAATACAACAACTTTCAAGGATATGGATTATTTTAAATTGTCTGTTAACTCAGAAGCAAAAAATAACTGTTTAGTTCTATCAAAATAAACTTTAACTCCTTCAAGGTTCCTTACCAACAAAAAAAACCCAGATCCCACCTCCCTGTTTTTAACAGATGAGAGCTTTCACTACAGAGACAAAGCAAAACATAAATGTAAACCAAAATACAGCCCACAAACCTTGCTTTGGAAAATATGACTGAAAAAAAGGATCACACTCTTAAAATGGAATTAAAGATTTCCTGGGAATGGTGGGGACCTCAGTAAAGATATTGTAACGTGGCATTTGATGTTCTAGAGGGATTTCAGGAAGTTTTGCATGGTCAAATTCCATTAATAAGTTGGCTTTCTTCCAGGGCTGTGTGTGTCCCTCTCATCTGCCATGGTGCCCTCACTGTAAGGAAACCTCACCTCACCTGCTCAGGCACATCTCAGCAATTTTAATTGCTTTTTCCTGCTCTTTACAGTACCAAACAGGCTCAGAAAAATCCCAGTCTCTTATAATGCAGATTATGGGGGTTTTGAGTAGAACAGCAGCAGTTTTGGTGGTGCTGTGATGTCGGGTTCTCTGCTGTTTTGCAGAAATTCCCCGAGTTAGCAAAGTCCTTTTCCACGCCCGAGGTGGAAGAAAAGAGCAGAAACTCTTCAGGTCTCGT